>CAUYQG010081076.1:0-40725 GCA_963574415.1 Tarsius wallacei | reverse complement strand
GAGAGAGAGAAGAAGAGGGAGAAAAATAGGTATATCAACTAACAAATAAACAAATAAAGGTAGTAAAAACAACAACAACAAAAATACAGACAATCATACAAAGAAACAAACAATAAAAATCCCTGTTAATGTACTCACCCTCAAAAATGCCCATACACAAACAAAATCTTTAAAAGATCATTAAAATAACAGAAACAAAGCAAGTATGAAAATATAAACAAAAACAGAAGGAATGAGAGAAGAAAAAACTAAAGCTAAAACAAAAAGCAAACAAACAAAAAAAGAAAGAAAGAAAGAAAAAAACCTCGCTCAGTGGCCTTTTCTGTAACTCAAGTTTCCCTTTGGCTGCAGCTGCCACATTAAAGAGCAACTCTAGTCTCCAGTCTGTCCCCTCCATTCTCAACGCAGGCTGATAGGGTTGCTCTCAGGGTGGGTCAGACGCCTGCCCCATGGACTACTGTAGGAAGAGGATGGAACAGATCCGACTCACCTGACTTTTCTGCTGCTGCCACTGCTATCAAGTCTCCCACTCAGATCTGTTCCTGTTCCAGCATGGGGGAGGGGCATCTATCTCTCCAAGTCTGATGAAGGGATAGCCTCTCAGTCCCAGGTTGGAGGTTAGACAGAGCTGGGTGGGCAATGCAGGACTCTGCCTGGTCCTGGGACAGAGAAGATGGCACTGGTTGCTATCTCCTTACCATCTGTGGGGCTCCATTCCAGATTTTCATGCCCTACTTTCTCCAGGTTCCTGTGACTCACACCCAGTCTGCTACCACAGGTGACAACGCAGGTCAGGTGCCAGGTGGTGAGGAGCAGCTGTTCTCTGCTGCCTCCTCTCAAAAGAGCCCTGAGAACGGCAGACAATCCTGCACACTGGGGGCTCCAATCTCAGGGCGGTGGGAGGTTGCAGTCACGTCTGAGGAGGAGAGCCCCAGGTGCATGAGCCAGAGTCTCCCCTCAGACAGACTTTCACTCCCCCATCGGCACACACTCACTCACGCAGAGAGTCTTTATGGACACTCGCTTTTGCAGAGGCTCTCACACTCTGACCTGTTCCATCTCCATCTTGCCTCTCTTTCCTTGACTGTCTTTTAAATTTCCCAACTTGTGACAATTGTCAGCTTTGTTACAATGGCAATTAAATATCCACATGAGTTTTGGAGGGGACATTTAAACCACAGCAAGGTGATGGAAGTAAAGATATGGTTTCCTCAGGGTAGTTAATGTCTGGATGAAGGCATAAGCAAGGTTTTTGAAGTGCTCATATCTTCACCTAAGTGGCTGTATTTACTTTTGTTGAGGCTAAAACAATTCTATCTAAATGCTAATTGACCATGTTGACTTCTGATTAACCTCAGTTCCAGGAATGCCTCTAAGATTTCTATTTTATCTACTATTCCTTGTGTAAGAAAATGTACTTACCATGAATCTTGCCTTAGGTCAAGACAATTTTGATGTTATCATGCTTATCATAAATCCTGGCCCTAAGCAAATGTCCTACATAACTCTTCTGGAATACCATTTCCCTTTCCTTCTGATATATAAAGCCTGGGTTTGGAGACAATGGGGAGACAGTCTTGTCTCCCCACTGCCCATGACACAGTATGGCTTCTTAAGTCCCTGTTAAATGTTTCTTTCTGTATGTGTCAGCCTGTTTCTTTGGCCTGTCAGCCTTCTTGGACTCTGAGGGTAGGTTTAGGCTTGCCCACCATGACATAACTTTGTAGAACTTTTTTGAGTTGTATACAAAAGTCTTTATATTACATTTAGTTAAAAACATTAAAAAACATAACATCAAAGATGATATATATGACTATCATTTATTGATCCCATATTGTAAGTTAAGAACAGAGTGCTTCCTAAGTCATTGTTGTGGTTAATTCTCACATCAGTCTTGCAAGGATGTTGTGTTCATTATGCTAAGAACAAATTGGTACTGAAAAGTTTGAACAACTTGCTTGTTGGTGGTGGAGTTGGGACTAAAACTCAGGTCTGCCGACATCAGAGGGCATGAACGAAATCACTCCATAATACCATTCCCCAATGCTGTGTTCTGCTATACCCCTTGAAGGAAACAGCTGTGTATTGAGGGTCTGTCTATCTTAGCAGAGAAAATGCTAGTGAGGAGCATGGCAAGACATGTAGGCTGAAATGGCCAAGTGCCACTTAGGCTAGTGAGGAGCATGGTAAGACATGTAGGCTGGAATGGCCAAGTGCCACTTAGGAAGTTAGGCAAGAAACCAGAGAATATCGGTGGAATCGCTGCTCACTATTGACTCTGATGAACTGAAGTCTGAAAGAGTTAGCCATGGGTTATCTAAAATGTCGACTGGTCACTCATGCCATCCAAAAGGGTTTACTGAATCACAACAGGCAGCTTAATACACGAAGGAAGACAAATGACAGGAGAGAGTCACTGAATGCTAATGGAACTTTTACGAGAAGGCACGAAGATAGAGTCTGTGGGCTCTTTCCTCTTCTTAGAGCACGCGTGTATCTCCCCTAGCTCCATGAAGTACCTAGTCTTTGAGTGGTTTTGAGTGGATGGTAGGACATAGGGAATATGACTTGCAAATAGCAAAACACCTACCCTACAACCATGCAAAGCACCCAGAGTCACTTAGTAGAATTCACAAAAATATTTATCTGGTTAATAAGCTCCAAATGAACCATGGATCAGTGTATCCCAAACTTTCTTTGTAAGTATACCCAGTGGCAGAAGAGAGTGGAGGTGAAGCTGCCAAGTTCTGGGCAAATCATTCAAGTTAACTGAAGCAAGTATAATGTTTCTCTGAAGCTTGACATCTTATCTCAAAATTTCATGCTTATTTTTCAGTCTACATCATAGCACACCTATGTTTGACTTAATGTAAAATAGTGTTTTACATTGACTAAAACAGAATAAAATTGATATTCTAGGAGGCTGTGCCAACCCCCAGAATACCTACGTATCTCCAAGGTATGCTTGTGTAACGAGAAGCATAACTACAAGAAAATGCCTTTTAAACTGTCAATGGCAAAAGTTGTCATTGTTCCTATTATTTGTATCATAAGACCATGACTTTGGTAAGGAAATTACTTAGGAGGCCGAGATGCAGCTGCCTTTTCCCCTGAGGCATCTTCTCTAATGAATAGATGTGGTACAGTGGGGCCTGGCTGCTCCCTTCAGGACCAGATCCCGCCAGAGGTGTCGTTCCTCCTTCCCTTCCTGGGCATCAGCATAAATCCACATATTTACCTTACTGCTTGTTGCCTGACATTCTGGACTTCTGCTCTTTTAAAAATCTTTAGTGTTTCTCAGCAAATCATGGAACACAGAGTTTCCATCAAAGGCGAAAATGTCAGACACTGCTTGAGAATATGAGTGTGCATATACCTGCCATGAGTTATTTACCTGACTGCTGATCAATTTAACATAAATATTGTGTGCAAAAGAGAAACTAATTAAAATCAGCTAACGTTTGAATCAATAATCCTTCCAAAACTGATGCATGGAAAGAATCAGTTAGGAGCAGGTTTAGGGTCTCTCTCTTACTCTGAGGCCAGAGAAGACAAGAAATTGTTTAGCAGTATGAAATGGAGAAAGTCTTGTGACTCCAGGGCATTTCAAGTCCTTTACTTGTCAGAAGAAAGCATCCTAAAATTCTGGCCACTCTATTATGGCTTCCGCTCTATACTCCAAATAGTCCACAGCCCAGAAAAAAAAAAAGTGCTAAGGCCGAAAGAACCATGTTTTAACTTAGAATTTAAGATTAAGATTGGCACATACGGGTCTTGTTTAAAATTTGAACTCTACCACCTACTGGCTGAGTGAACGTTAGAAAATAATTTGTCAGAATCTTGGTTTTCTGAATTGTAAAATGAAGGATATAACACATACCTCACAGGTAGTTCTAAGGATCAAATACGATAGTATCTGTAAAATGCTTAGGGTAATGCATTTGTTTATGGAAAGTGGGGAATATAGTTTAATGTTATAAGCACAAGTGCAGGGGACTGACCAGGATTCAGCTCCAAGCTCTTCTGCTCACTAGATGTGCAATCTTAGGCATGTTACTGAAACTTTCTAAGCATTGGTTTTCTTATCTCTAAAGTAGGGCTACTAAAACCTACAATATTAGATCAATGGGTAAGATTGGCTGGCATACTGTAAGCACTCATGTAAGTGGTAGCTACTTGTATTACTTTCTGACTTTGTTTTTCCAAGTTCTATGGATCTACTTGCTTATTAATGGAATGTGACTGGTGAATCATCTTTATTCTGCTCTTTATTCTGCCTTAATTATCACTGAGTCATAAGATGCATATGTTTGTAATTCCTAGGCAATGAGTAAGTTTGTGGACAAGACTATTGTTCTCTTATGTGAGTGAAGCCACTAATACTGAACACTGTTTGGGGCAAGACTTAATGCAAAGTACTCTGCAGGGCTGGCGTGGGGAATGCAGAGTTGAGGAGATGCCTGCCTCCGTGGCAGCCGTGGTGGCCTGCCATAAACCTCCTAAGAGGCATACAGGCAAGAGAGAAGCTGACAAGGTGAGAGGTAGCGCCGCCGGAGATTAAAAGATAAACCTTACCTGACTTAGAGGATAAAGAACAGCCTAATTGGGGACAGCGTTTAAGCCCGGCATTGAAAGCTCAGCAGGATGTCAGAAAACATTGAAAACTGGAGAAGTGCATTCTAGGTGAAGCAAAGGCACATAAGCGAGAAACTGCAGGGTGTGCTCCTAAAACAGTGACTTGTAGTCCAAGAAAAAATCGTTTTCTGGGACCTTCAAGGGGTCCCAGTTTTGTTTTACTTGAACCCAAAATGGTGTGTGTTTTTTACCTGTGTTTCTGTGTTTAATTGAGAACCAACACTGGAAAAGTAAACTATGGTCAAAGTAATGAGGGCTTACTGCAGTGCTAAAGGATACTAGTATTAGGCATTTAAAAAGCAAGTGGCAGATGGTTCTTGAAATTATTTCTTAAGCAAAGGAATGGCAACATGGGTTTCAATGGAACATGACAAATATTTGAAGAATATAAACTATGCACCAGGAAGGACACTAGGCACTGGGGGTATAAAGGTAATATGGGACCTGAATCTTATCTTCACTGGGCTTGTAGTGGCATACGAAGACAGACATAAAACAATTATTGCAATAGTAGAAGTCTGTGCAAACTTTATTGCCAGAAGTTGTATTGATTCAAAAAGTGACAAATTCTGTGTGTGTGTGTTTGCATGTGTGTGTAGGGGGGGAATTTAAAAGAGGAAAGAATCACTCTTCGGGCTGATAAGGTAAGGCAGGGCATATGAGGGAGGAGGAGACATATGCAAGCGAATGAAAGTAGAAAGCAATAGGTTGTGTGGTGAGAACCACCACAATGTTCAATATTTCTGAAGCCTGAATGTGTATGTGTGTGTGGGAATAAGTACACTTGTGTGGATATGTGTGTATGCATGTGCGTTGGGGTGGTTCAGCAAAGGTGAGATCGAGAAAAGACTGACGAGCCCTTGGAAATCCATACCACGAAATTAAATCATGACATTTAAAATGGATTATAGGATGATAAAATGTTAACTGCACAGGTAGTATAGCGCCATGGTTAAGGGCACAGCCTCTGGAGTCAGACTGCTGGTGTGGATAATCCCAGCTCTACCATGGATTAACTCTGCCCTTAAACAGGTTACTCAATTTTTGTTTACCTCAATTTTCATCTGTAAGAGGAAGGAGATGATAGTACAGCCATGCATCACTTAACAACATGAATACACTTTGGGAAAAGAGTTGTTAGGTGGTTTTGTTATCGTGTGGACATCACAGAGTGTACTTGCGCAAAGCTAGATGGTATAATTTATTCCATTATGTAGCTCCATTGCCACCATTGTATGTGTGGGCTATCATTGGCTGAAGCATTGTTATGCAGAACATGACTGTACTTGTTCCATCGAGTCCATATGAAAATTAATTTGCTAATGTTTTTAAAGCACTCAGAGCTTTGTCATCCTTAGATGAGAGAAGTAGAACTTATTTTTGAATATAGAAGGTCCACCAGGTTGGTAGGATCCGTGATTTGACTGCAAAAAAAAAGAAAAAAAAAGAAGAGAAGAGATCAGAAAAGACACACCACATCTAGAGAAGCAGTGAGGATATTGGCCTTCACTGGTTGTTAAAGTTGGCAGGGTCCCAGTGAAGGGAGGTTCTGCGTAGCCACAGACAGCAGATGCCTATTTTTGGATGTCTTCAAAATCTTTCTTCACTATTCCTTCCTTAACAGCATCTCTAGATTAGAACGATCCAGTTGAAAACACAAATCAGCGAACATAAGTGCCGTGGAGGAGTGTCTCCAGGGCCTGTGAGGGGCACTCATTGAAATTAGGTGGCGGAGAATGGTAGAAGCCACTCTGCTTGGCAAGAAGCAGTATAGTAGCGCCAGCAATGCCTGTTGATTAGAGGCAATACTGCCACAAGTAATATTGTGAATTTTCAAATCCTTGCTAAAGAAATTCAGGAAATGGAGGGCAATTCGTAGACTTTAGGAGGAGACTTAACAATGGCTCTAATTTGACATGAATCCCCAGAGACCTAAAATAACACTGTGGTTCAATGGTCCAAATAGGGACTTATGGAGATCAGGTGTTAAATCACATTTTGGCCTAAAATCTTCTCAGAGTGAGCCCTGGGAATTATGCAGACATAATCAATTTCTGAAAATATTGTTGAAATGAACATTTTTGGCGATGAATAAAATCCCCACATTGACTTTCTGATCTGTGCATTAATGTCTCTTATTATGAAGAATCAAGTAGAAGCTACTGAAATGTCAATACCTACCAAAACAGAAAACCAAATATAGTACTATTGCTTCTCTGAGGGCATTTCAGGAAGCCGTGCCACTATCCAATATTTGAAAGGAGCAAGGTAGTGATTCCTATAACATCTTCAGTTAATTTACTTTTTGACTTATGAGAAAGACCTGTGGGTCCTGGAGAATGACTGTTGCATCATCATAAACCTAACCAGGTGGTTGCTCCAATTGCAGCTTCTCTTCCAGATTGAGCTCTTAATTAGAGCAAATCAGCACAGCCTATGGCTTTTGGAATGGAGTCATTGGGTTGAAAAATGCTCTTTTAACATGCTTACTGATGGCTAGGAGAAAGAGCTTGATTTCATCTGATGGTGACAACTGTATACCTTTACTGTGTTATCACAGAGGTATGTCAGCTCTTTGTCTCTTTGTCATGATCTACATCACAAGAATGTTGATGATTTTGTCTTTACAAAAAAACAACACTGGTCCCCTGCATTGACAACAGCATGCTAATTTGATTTTTTTGCAAGAAGTATCCTAAATGACTTGGTAAAACACAAAAATCCTGGTGTGGAGGATATATTTGTGAAAACTCTGGGATTTTGTTTAAATACCGTAATCTGAGACATGAACAAGTTGGAAAAAGAATTTCACTCATACAATCTACTACTAAGAGAAAGGCATACTGCTTCATTCACCTGTTTGTATTTTTAGAAACAACATATACTATATCGATGGGTGCTTTCTGGTCCATAAGCTTAAATAACCCATACGTTTAATTATTTTAAGGAGAAGTCTAGAGCAAGAGGAAAGTTTACAACAGATCCAGTATGCAAGCTTCTCGCCCTTTGGTCCATATGATCCAAGAGATTTGATGATGCTGAAAATATACAGGATAGCTAGGAATACTATTGACACAAGTCCAGATAGGGGTGAATCACACGGTTTTTGGAACAAACTCCTATCCTTTTTAGAAAATAACAATTCTCATTTAGAACAATATTATACAGCTTGCTATTGGCCATGATGATATAGGAATCCCAGACTGTGAGACACCAAGTGACAAGATTGGTCAATCTCTATCTCTATCTTCAAATGAACTTGATTGTCACTTGAGCTGATCCACCAACTCAGTGAATATACCAGCACATCATCACCAAGTAGAAAGATTGTTAGATTGACCATGAGTAGGTCTTGAAGGCACAATTAAGTTGCATGACCTTGGATTACTGTGATAACTATATTGTTCAATCTCTTTCAGCCTGTTTCTATGATCCCGAAAGCAAGGCCTGGCATTTTCCGTAAAGGATTAGATAGTAAATACTTTAGCCTATGGGACTTAATGGTCTTGATCATATCTATTCAACTTTGCCATTATAGTGTGTAAGTAGTCATAGAAAATATGTAAACAAGTAGATATAATTGTGTTTCCATAAAGCTTTATTTACAAGAGCAGGCAGAGGGCTAGATTTGACCTATGGGCCATAGTTTGCCCACCGCTGTTATAGAGAGTCCTTACAACTAGTTGAATAAAGGAGAAAATTATTGGCCTGGGCTTACTAGTCATTCTGTACAAAATGCTGGCACTAGACAGAATAATGCTGTTGTAGCATTACAGTTCTACTTAAGAAAATTCCTGAAAGATAGAAGATTAGAGAATTCTCTCAAAGAACAGAAAGTCAATCAATATATCTCATTGACACTTTACTTGGGAGTTAATGAATCTACATTGAAAGAATATACAAAGATGTACAGATGAGGTATATGAATGGTCATTTCAAGAAAAGCACAGATTATGATATTTGTGCTGCATGTAAGTAACCAGCAAAAGGCGTTCAGAGCAGAGGAACATCTCAATAGTCAAGGAGATAAGATACAACTTTTTTTGTGGTCTGTACAGTTTGCAACCTCTCTGTTCAACTGCTGTATAGAGAGTTGAATTTTATCCTACAAAAATATGTCATTGAGTCTTAGTACCTGGTGTCTGTAAATGTGACCTATTTGGAAATAGGGCCTTTGCAGATGCAATTAATTTAAGTAGCTTTAGATAAGGTCATCCTGGATTTAGGGTAGTCTCTAGCTTTAATGACTGTATCCTTATAAGAAAAAGAGAAGGGAGATTTGTGACACACAGGGAGAAGTTCCTTTGAAGACAGATGCAGAGATTGGATAATGCCCAGCAACACCAAGGGCTGCTGGCAGTCTCCAAAATCCAGGAGAGAGGGATGAAAGAGATTTTTCCTTAAGGCCCTCCAGTGAGATCTGCTCCTACAAACGCCTTGATTTCAGAACTCTGGTCCCCCAAACTGTGAAGGAAAACTTTTCTCTTGTTTTAAGCCACCCAGTTTGCGATGATTTGTTACGGCAGCCCAAGGAAATGAATATATGATGCCAGATCAATGGCAAAGTGGACATGGCATCGGGGTTGAAGATGATGCATGTGCTCAGCCAACAAGGCTGGTCTTGCAGATCGATCACATTGGACCCCTTGTCTCATGAAGTGGGTAGTAGTTTATCTCATCTGGTCAGACACTTATTCTTCATATGAATATGTCTTCCATACTTGCAATGCTTCACTATGTGGACTCAGAGAATGCCTGATTTAGGATCTAATATGCCACAACATATTGCTTCTGACAAAATAACTAATTTTACAGTAAAAGAAACATGGCATTGATTTAGAACCACAGGATTCACTGTTTCCCAATTATCCTGATGTAGTTAGCCTTATGACACGTAGAAATGACTCATTAACTAGTTGGTTACAGTGTCATGTAAAGTTGGAGTGTTCTATAAGATTACGATGTGTTTTGAAACACTCTATTGTTTCTGCCAGGACCATATTTTATAACTGGACTTTTAAAAAGAGAGTTGAGGAAAAGGGAAATATTAAAGTTGATTGAGATTCTGTGAGGAGGAGTAGTCTATATTGGAAATGCACAAATTTGATGTTTTAGTACGTTTGCTTCCAGGAAACATCACAGGAATTCTTGCCTTTAGTGAGGGTAAAGAGTTCAGCTGATTATTTATAAAACAAATGGTGAAAATTTTGAGGATCTGCATCTGGCTTTGCAATGGGGAATCAAGGAGGTCATTTCAACTTCTTAGCTAGGTCATTTGGGAATGGGTGTTTCTGTGTAGTAGGCCGTTTCCTAGAACACAAATGTTTAGAAGAATTTCCTAATAATTGCTGCTTTCTAGGAGCACAAAGCTCAGGTAAAATTCAACCTGGTTAGTCTTTAATATCTCTGTTAAGTGAAATAGTAAATAGTTGGAAAGAATGCCAGCACATCTCTAAGGGTCACTCTGTTGAGCAGACAGGGCTTGGCTATGATCTCAGATAAACCTACAGATCATAGACTCCCAGGCTAACTGATTGAATTGCACCAGCTGCCATACTTGAAAATGGATGCTTAGAGAATTCCACCTTTGGGTAAAATCGCCAGTAGTTCAGGTGAAACCTGAGTTATCCTAGACTTTGTATTTAATAGGGAATCAAAGAAAGTGACACCCCTTTCCACTTCCTATCCTGTAAGTGTCTTGTAATTTCTCCTTTAATGAGCTCAACTAATCAAATAAATAGAAAACAACCTTCAATTTTGTCAGCTGGTTTTGGCATAAGGTTGATAATATTTAGCTCTTAGTCTTGTTGTAAAGATTTGAGACAGTATCCGATAATAGTGATTCCGATAAGAGAAGAAAGCTTGTGGAGGAAATTTTTGTTGTATGGAGGTGATCTAGATTTTTAAATAATCCTGAGTATGTGACTTTCTAACATGTATTAATTTCCTAATTCAGCCAACAAATATTGTTGGACACCTAGCATGTGCCAGGCACTGAATGATGGCAACACAAAAATAAGTGGGAGTCTTTTCTTTTTGGCCACAGTTTAGCAGGGAGGACTGACATTGAGCATTTTCTTATAACCCAATGCAGCAAGTACAATTTGAGGTTAGTACAAGACCTACTGGGATGCAGGAGAGGAAATAATTAACAGTCCCCCAAGAAGATAGGGATCTCTTCAGGCAGAAGTGATTTTGAATGAAATGCTGACAGATGAAATTAGTGAGACAGAAAAGGTGAGAAGACCTTCTAGGAAATAGGAATGGCAGTTGTAGAGGCACGAAGGCATATAAAAATGTCATATTTACTACACCCGGGAATAGGTGTAGTAAAGAAATGGATGACCATGAGGCTATGGGGCATAGTATTTTTCAAAGGATGAACTCACGGATCTGGTTTCAGAATTTCCTTGATTGAATGATGAAAATTCATACTGATGATCTTTAATTGAGACCTGTCATATGAGCCTGTCCCTGAAGTAAAGATCTAAAATCTGCATTTTTTGCAAACATCCCAGGGAATTCTGATACACTCTGAAGTTTGATACTCACTGCTATAGAGTTTGGCAAATTTAGATGGTGACGTTCATATCAACTAAAATATAGAGATTCATGTTTACTCTGTAGGAATTTGAAAAAGAAGAAGGTTTCAAGTTGGAGTTAGACTGATCACATTTTCTGTACAGTAAGACCATTGTCTACAGTGTAAGTGACACATGGGGAAGCTGAGGGTGAGGGGTGAGGGGGAGATGACACAGCAATAATAATTAACAATGAATTAAGATGAGATTGCTGCTGTCAAGGCAGGGATGTTCTTGTTGAGGTTTAAATTAAAGTAGGTAGGGAGGGAACAATTCTGGAAGATATTTAAAAGGTGTCATTGGTAAAATGTTGTGAGCAATTGGATATGAAGGATGAGTGGAAGAAGGAGCCTGAGATGACCATGAGGTTTTTTACTTTTGTGACTGTGTTTTGTAAAAGTGTGAGTGCATCAATGCAAATATCTGTGTGTGGTCTTAAATGCTTGACATACAACTTACTTAATATTTTAGACAGCTATAAGGGAAGATTTTTGTCTTTATCTTATCTTTCTTTTGCATGAGACAGAATGTTAGCAAAGTTGTCCCGGTTTCAGACTTTCTAGATTGCATAACAATTAAGTAGCAGTGACAGGATTCGAATGCAAGCAGGCTGAGTCCAGGCTCTGCACTTATATTCACTAAGCCCACCTTTTCTCCATAGACCGAATCAAAGCATGGTTCAGGAAGGGATGATTGTTACTGTTCTACTCTTGCACACATCACTGAAATCTTATTAAGGGGGCCTGTGGTACCCTGGGTTCTATGCCAGATTATCCGACTAGTAATAGTGATAGTTTGTTTCTCTGTACACTCTAGTCTTCAGCTTGTTTCTGTATTAATTACACAGTTCTTCATTGAGAATTGAGAATTAAAGACTTGTTCTTTCTTCGAATAGCATAATACAAAATAAATCGCTCCATTTAGAACCACAATATTATATATTATTTCTGTCCCTATGGGAATGATGTAAGTTATCTTCAGAGTAGATGATTTTTCATTTAACAAAGTATCTTCATAGGCTGCTGTGAGTAGGCAAAGTGAGATGCTCCTTGTGTCCCTGCACCTACTGTAGGATAAAAGGAGAGCATGAAACTTATGCTTTGCATAAAATGAAGAAGTGGGAACTGCGGAGAAAGGAGGAAGAAAAAGGATTAGAAGAGATAAATGAAAATAAGGGGGAAAAGTTCGCAGTGGTACGTGTGGGCAAAGAAAGAGAACTGTTGAGTGTCCAATTTTACCTTTGTCATGTGATGCTATTATGCTGTCCTTGCCCTGTTAGACCAAGCATTTTGCATAGGTTGTGACTTTCAAGAGTGCTGTTGTGAGAAAACAAAGGAAGTGGACTATGTCCTATAGAAGAGTCAGTGTTGATTAGATAGCATATAATTCTTAAAACCTTCTTCCTTCCCAAATACCTACAGAGTAAACTTGAATCTCTATATTTTAGTTGATATGCATCTCATCATCCAAATTCGTCAAACTCTACAGTTGTATCAAACTTCAGAGTCTATCAAATTTTCCTGGAACGTTTGCAAAAATGCAGAGGTGGTCATTATCTCATTTTCTTTTTTAAAATTAAAAAAGAAAACATTGGATAGACTTAGGAATTTTACATAGACTTGCTTAAAAGTCTGAATCTCGTGACCAGTAGGAAATCCAAAGCTTGCTTAATTTTTTTTTAAAAGTTGACCAACATAAAGGAATGGAAGGAAGAGGGGAGAAAAAGATAAAAAAAAAAAAAAGGAGGGGAGAGTGAAGGTATTTGGGAGCAAGGCAGCTGAAAGGCGAGGCAGCCACACAGGTTCGATCTGTTTGAGATCAGCCAAGGAGATGTCAGAAATATTGCAGATGTCATGAATTAAATATCTTCAAAGTCTTTATTAAGACAATCAAAATTGGCATACTGATTTAATTTTACAAGCAGCAAAATTTTTTGGCTGGAGCTTGAAATTTAGAAACCACGTTTTCCAGATTCCCTTGACTCTAGGGCTTGGAATACAATTCATGTTCTATCAATGAAGTGTGCTTAAGTGCATCAGAAGGTGGAAGGGAGACAGAAGTCATACTATTATTATTTTATGGCAGTGGCAGGTGAATGCATGGACTTCAGCAAATGTGAGATTTCTGTATCGGTTTTGCTGTGATCAACAAGAATGGCTTTCTGTAATTTTTTGTCCTATCGATAGAACCTGGTTACCACCGGTTCGCCACACTACCCCTGTGGTGGTGAACATGATAAATCTTTCACCTTTTTGCCTCAACTATTCTTGTCCTTGCATGTTCCAAGCTAAGACCTCTCTCTGTCCTTCCTCACAACTCTCATAAGACTGTGATGACTCCCTTGTTTACTTGCCTCTGGGACTTTACCATTGTTTTATGTGACCCTCCTCAAGCACATAGCCTAAAGAAATTTCCTGACATCAAATGTCACAGTGGGTCAAAATGATGTCATTATTGAGTCTTGAGCAACTTACTCTAGGATAGGATTCTATTCTAATCTTCACTAGAAAATGCTTATTATGCGAAAATCTGATGGCCAGAAAGCAGATTGTTAAAGTAATTACAAGACTAAGTGGGCAGACCATAGTACTTTTTTGAAGTTTTATTGCTTACATCTGTGTCCTAGAGCAGGTCATTCATCTCTAAAATCTAAGTTTTCCATAAAAGACAGTAATCCACTGAACATTTGGATAATATAGGACAAATATAGCACTTTTCTTTAGAAAGGTATAATAATACATTTGTATATTAGTATAATTTTCTCTATGAGCATGCCCATCTAATACAAATCTAGACTTTACATTTAATATAGAAAAGTTTACATTTATAATCATAACCTAAAACCCAAGCTTTTTTATTAGTTGCATTCATCATCTTGTCTTTCTTTTATAAGTAATTCTCAAAATAACAAATGTCCATAGGAACTTGAGACTATAGTATAATATTCATGGCATTCTTCACTTAAATAAGGTTAAATTCTTTTTAAATCCTTTCTAAAGGAATTCATTCTGTTTTCCCCCTATGCTTTTACTGAATAAGCTTATATTCGTATTCAATTCCTAATAGCAAATTTTCCCCATCAGTGATTCCATCTTCTTTTCACATGTGCATAAATTATGGTTGATGTACTAAGCAGTTGATGACAAGAAGTAGGAAGAAAAGAGAGATGAGAAATAAAGAATAATTGGGATTTGATGTTGCTAAACATCTCCAGGCTTCTGAGATGGAAAAGAAAATGACGCCACCATAATTAGAATAGGCTGATTTATGCTGTTGCAACAAACAAGACCGATTCTTAGTCCCTTAATATCCATGGTTTTGTTTCTTGTTCATGCTACATGGCCACTGTAGGCTAGCAAGCAGCTCTCTTTATAGAATATCTCAGGGACACACAGGGAAGGGTGACAGCATATCTAATGCAGTGAGCTATCATACCAGAGTGAAAGAAAGACTCTCCAATTCTCACATAGACAAGTAAATGCCATGACTCTGGACTGGCAGACATCACTCTCACTCATACTTGTTAGACAAGTCTAGCCACATGACCACACCCAATCTCAAATTGTGCCTGGAAGATAGATGGAAAAAAAAATTGCATCACAGTGCCGTTAACAACTGCCGCAGAAACTGAATGGTGATAACTTCTACAAGGTTTTTATGAACAGCATTATTTGGGTTACACAATTCTTTTGGGTCAGACTCATATGTGGAACTTGTGTTATACCTATCATGCAGCAATTTAGAGAACTCGGCATCTTTTATATGGAAGATGATCAAATCTAGAGGTAGCCTTCAACGGAATTGCTTTTACAACTATTGCATCCTAGGTTCTCCTCCCTGTAAAATCATTCACATATTTACTGAATTCCCAAAGTATATGAGGTACTCAGAGACTACGAAGATGAATCAGTCATGCATTTTGCACTCAGAATGTGTATTGCATCAAAAGAGGAATTATATACATAATTATTACAGAAACTATAAAATAGTAAAGGTAAACGTTTGAAGGAAGAAAATATTACTTTGGGCTAGGTAGGAAAATTGTAATAGAAAGCATCATAGTTTTGTTGGATCTTTAGGTGTGAGCAATATTTCAATATTTATGGAAGGAGGGAGTGAGCTTTGGAGGGAAATGAATGATATGAACAAAGCTAAGGTGGTAGAACACGATGATCTACCAGCAAAGATCAGTAAAGAATACATGCAGGGGAGGAAAAAGAATCCTGGAAGTGTCATAGGATGTGGCAATAAAACAAATGGACTTAGAAGTAGACTTCCACTAAGAATCTCGTCTGAGATTTTATAAATATCATTTAGTTTGGAACTCGATCTAGGGACTCTAGTGGGCCAGAAGATGGAATAATACCTCTGTTTTCTGACATGAAATAGAAGAAATTATAATATTTAGCTGCAAATGATCTTTGGAAGCAGTATTTTGAGGGTAAAAATTCAAAATGATGTAAGCAAATGCTAATTCTAGTACTTCTGACACAGAGATACTCAAAGTTGGACACAATTGACTACTAGGTGGGACTAGAACTATAGAAAATAAAAACTCACTTACATAACCATTATTTTAGAAAGTACTTAAGAAACTCTATCTACCAGACACTGATTGAAAGGCTGATGAAATCTGTGGATGAGGGAGACTCAGAGTTTAGTGGAGAAGACTTTACTTAACAGATAATGACAGTCAACTGTTATGTGAGGTAAATGCTGTTTAAAAATGTATCTTAAATGCTTAACCTAATCAAGGAGTCAGAGGAGGTCTTTCTAGAAAGAAATAAGATAGTTTTACATCTATTCTAATGTTGTTTGCAAACAAATTTGATGATTGTAATGTCTATTGTCTACAGTAGGGGAAGGCAGAACTGATGCAGAGGGCAGGCTAAAAAACTAAGAAACAATTTTTAATTTACTAAGTTTATCAGTCAGGGTTCTTGATTACACACAACAGAGATCAAGTCCAGTTGATCTCTAGCATGAAATGAATTTACTGGAAAGTTTTCACGCAGTTTACATAATTGCCAGGAAGGCTGGAAAAGCATCTGAACAAAATGAGCAGAAACAAGAGAGATGCTGTGGCCAAACCATAGACGACATCATGCTGCAGAACGTTTGACCATAGCACCACCGCCCCTGCCAACGAACACAAGTCTCAGTAGCGCCCCTGTGTTCTACTGGTGAAATGCAGGTCCTGGACCCTGGGGGCAGCCTGGGACAGCTGTACTGGGTGTTGAATAGGGCTGCCTCTACAGCTAGTGACTCCACACCGGATTCCCCACTGTTCCTAACTCTCTATGTCACCATTCCCAATGGGAAGTGGAGATGTGGCCAACTCAACGGACAGGCATTAAGGTGGCTCTGACTGTACCACCTCCTGGTCTCTCCCCTTTCTGTCACCTCCTCTCCTAGAGAGCACACAGAGCCTGAGACTTGCTTGCAAGTAATAGAGCAGGCACCAGACTGGATGTCTGCGATGATGTGTGTGTAATCCTGTGACAAGCAACTGAAATGCCTCCTTTCCGAAGAGACACTCTGCCTTGCTGGCTTAGGGGAAGCAGAAAGCCTTATTAAAAGGCCTGGTGGCAAGGAGCTGAGGTTCATCCCCAGATGAAAGCCGACAAAAACTGAGGCCCTCAGCACAAAATCCTCAAAGAGCAGTATGCTGCTGATAGCCATGTAAGCGTGGAAGCATCCTGTCTCAGTTGAGTCTCAGATGAGAGTACAACCACGGCTAGCAACCTGAGGTGTTGTGAGATCTTAAACAGAGCACCCAGCCAAGTGCTTCCCAGACTGCTGACCGCCAGAAACTGAGAAATACATACATGTGCCTTTTTTTAAGCCATCAAGATTGTGGTGATTTTTTACACAAGAGATAACTAATTCAGCGACTGAGTTTAGACCTTGGCGTGAACCCCAGCTCTGAGGGACGTTAGGAAAGCGAGCATCTGCTCTTCTTGGTTTCTGAGACACGAGAAGAAGTCTCAGAGGCAAGGAACCCTCTTGTGTTTGCTTTCCAGGGCTGCCACAACAATTGAGCAAAATCTTGGTGACCTAAAACAACAAAAATTTACCCTTTAATGGTTCTGAAAGCCAGAAGTTCAAAATCAAGGTATTGGCAGAGGCACACTCTTTCCAAAAGCTCTAGGGATTAACTCGTTGCCTCTTCCAGCTTTTGCCATCTGTTGGCTGGTGGCAGCATCACTTCAATCTCTGCATCTGTCTTCATGTTGCCTTCACGTTTGCGTCTGTGTGTGTCTTCTGTCTCTTCTAAGGCTACGCTCAGTGAATTTAGGGCTCACTCTAATCCAAAAGCATGGCATTATCTCAATTCTTGTCTTAATTATCTGTGGTTAAATTTCCACAGGCACAGATGTGCTCCTTCTTATTTTTCTCCTCCTTCTCCTCCTCCATCTTCTCCTTCTTTCTCCTTCTCCCTCTTCACATTCTTGCTTTGAGGGAAATGCTTCTTGGCCAGGAAGCTGCTACCAAAGGCGTTGCCATTGTGATTGTGATGAGCTTACTATGTCTTAATTTGTCTAGAAAAATTTGACTTGGCAAAGTCATTATCTTCATTAAGGTTTGAACAACTTGTTAATAACTAAATCAAAATATATTTTTGGGGAACTTAGGGAAGATGCTATCCTTACAGGAAATTTTTAAAAATAAATATAATACCACACCCATGACTTCTCTATTTTAAAGCCCCTACCCTTGCTCTCTCTTTTGTCTATATATGAAGAAATATAATATAAATATAATCCACTGAAATAAAGAAGGGAGCAAAACTATACATTCTCATTATTGATATGAAGACTCTGAAAAAAGTGCTGCATGGAAGAAGGGAATGGAAGATTTTTCTTTGAGTATGAAATTGCTTGAACATTTCTGTTTGAATTATTTTGATGTGATTAAATCCAAGACATGGCAGCCAACTTTTGTGATTCAAAAGAAAATCAATTTTAGAAATTCCACATAAAGTTTTGTAAGAATTTGGATGCAAATCCAATTGTCATAGATTAATTTTACAAAAAGATGCTGAAGAGTGACATGCGCCACCACAAACTTCTAGCTGCATATCCTGCCACCTCTTTTATCTGACATTGTTTGTTTCACCCTCTCATCTGGGAGTTGGGTCTTATCTTCTGTTCATGTAGCAAATTATTGAGGTCAATATTGATTTGAGGGTGATTAAATGTCTATCCCCCTTTTCAAATATCAGTCATTAGACGGATTCTCTGCTTTTTAAGCATTGAATTAAAAAATATTTTTTAGCACCAGTTGGCATCATGTTAAAGTTTAGTGTTATTTAGTAGAGACATGACAGCAAGGAGCCTCAACAATCATAGTTTTTTATTTCCTGTTGAGAGCTTTCAGTATTTCCTACTATTTATATAGTAAGCTCTTAAGCAGTTCACAAATAATGAAAGCATATAATCTTGAATCACACAAGTCAAAAGTTTCATTAGCAATCTTCTAAACACTGTGAAATCACATCAGCATTAAATTTGAATATGATATCTGTCACCTATTGATAACCAAGGTTGATTTAGTATCAAGTGCTTGTTCAAGGTAGAGACAACAAACCCAAAATGCTGCTGTCTCAATCATTTATTTTAAATATAGACATAATACTGACTTCCAAATCTATATTTGGGCAGCTGTCAAATGTTCTTTATTATTCAACTGTTTTTCTAATACTAAGAAAAGATCACCAAAAAGATTGTTCCAAGACAAAACAAAACAAAGACACTTCTAATAAGCCAACCTAACAAAAAACTTAATGCCATTCAAATGGGCTTCTTAGAAGTATAGATGTCTTATTCATTTATTTAAAAACACATCTTCATGGCTACTGTGGGCCAGGGCCCATGGTAGGTATTTTTTTAATACTGTATTAGGTGTTTGGTTGCCCACCATGCTCATAATTCTTCTGAATAGGTAATATTTCTTCGTTTTATAGTTGAAGAAAGTAAGACTTAGAAAGTGTATGTGGAATTCAGCAAAAAAAAAAAAAAATTAACTTTACTCAAATATATTCTATAGATTTATGTAAAGTCAAGATTTGTATAAAGTAAATAAACATTGTATAATAGGAACATTGCTTTGGCAGCAAGTGAACTAGCAGTAGATTAAGTAATTTGAGATTTAATTTTCTCATACAATCAGATGCTTGTAGATCGTCTGTTGGTATTGGTTCAGAAGCCCAGAGTATAAAAAAACGGTATTTCTGAAATCCTCTTGTTCTCCCCCCGCTGCTTCAGCTACAAGCATCATCTCCATATTTCGGTAAGAAGACAGAGGAAGGAAGTGGTGCCAACAATACAGATTCAACTCCTTTACCTAGAAAGCAAGTTCCTTCCCAGGTGTCGTCCCAAAAGAGTTCTATTTACACACCAAGATCTGTATCACAGGGCCACTCTCTACTTGCAAGAGAATCTGAGACCGTGAGTACTTATCCTTTTAGCTTCCCTGATAGAAGTACCTAGGAGAAAGGGTGGAGGGAAAGTATCTTGGATTCCTCACACAATATGACCAGAACATGATAACATTCATCTAAAACTATTGCCTATATTTTTATGATGGAAGGACACACACACAGACAGTAACAGAAAAACAAATAGCAAGTCAGCCCAAGCCTGGAAAAGAGCATGCTAGGGTGTGTGGATACATGTTCATTTACATGTGTGTCTGCGTGTGTACATGGCAGGGGTGAGTGAAATATAAGGATAAATAACTGGAATCCAGATAAAATATATAGACATAGATAACAGGATCAAGAAAGAAGAATAAGAATTAGTTTTTATATATGACAGCTTATTCCTAATTCAAGAAAAGTTGCAGAAAACACACTCAACATATTTTATCCCTTCAGTGCTTCTCAATATGTAGCAACCTTGATAGAGCTTCTTAACTTTATACGTAGTATCCTTCAATATCTGACTTCAGACTCATTTTTAGTTACCTTTTGCTCTTAATAACTTATGCTTCAGCCACACAGGGCAAGCCAATCCTTGGATCTGCCACATCTTTTACTAACTTCCTCGTGTTATTCTCTATCTGACTTACCTTTAGGTATTTTCTTATTTGCATTCCAAATGTCTACTATTCGAAGTCTTTGACATCTTCTAAGACTTGTCTTAGGTGACAACTTCTCCTTGAAGACTTTTGATCTCTCCAACTGAATATAAACATTCAGACAACTGACCTTTCATAACACTTTTAAAAAATTGTATTAATATGATGCTTGCCATGGTTTTAAAATTTTAATTATGCACTTCTTGATATTATTTTAATACTCTTTAAAAAAAATCAGTCCAAATATTTTTTTGTTTAGGTCCAGGAGGGATCTGTTTTAGAAGGTAATAATGCTTCAGTTTAATTAATTATTAGAAGTCACAATATTGATGTATTATGGACATAGAATTTGTAGTCACTGTGCTACATGTTAGTCTTGCAAAAAAATCCAGCTACTACTTTCTAGACCAAGATTGAGGCAGTTCAATTGCTTATTAAATATGTTACTCAACTGCGATGTAGTGTTGACATCGATGCTGTGCTCAACAGAAGAGTCAATTTCTGTAATGCCCTTGATGTTGAACCACTAAACATGACCCTTCCTCGACAATAGCAGCTCAAATTGGATCTCATCCTGCTAAACTAGCTCATTCTTTGATCTGTACTGATTGCTTGTCATTAAGTATATCAGTAGCATTTCAGAATTTATTATATACTTCTGAAGCTCATACAATATTGAGCATAGTTTTATTGCATGAATATTTTGTTGGGCTACCAAAGCCAGCAGGATGGAGGTGTGGCAGAGTGGAGACTGTTTGATGACATAGCTCAGTGTGTGTCGTAGCATCCATATTTCTTCTCAATGGGGGAGCCACTAATGTCATAAATGGAAAGTTAAAAATCAGCTCTTTTGTAGGAAAGGTAAAGTTCCCTCCTGTTGCTGCAGTTTGTGGAGAAGACAGAGGCAACTGGAAGAGAAATATACATACACGAAACAGTGCCAGAAAGCACAGCAGGATGTGTGCAAAGCATTTTAAAGGAAAGCAAATCCCAGGGCTAGTATTTGAAATATTTACCAAAGAATTTTCCTCAGATATTCTTGTATCCTTTGTACTTGCCCCATTAGAAGGACAATACAGCACAAACGCATTTAAAAAAGGAAATTGTTTAGGGCTCAAAAATCTAGACTTCAGTTTTTCAAAAGCCTGCACTCTTCAGAACTCAGATATAACATGTCATAAATGATAGCTTTTAAAGAAAAGATGAAGAAAAAGAATATCTACCTTATCTCTCTCCTCAGGCTAGATAGAGTTTTTCTGGAAGAAAATGAGAGAAGAATGACAGGGAAAACAAACAACTTAGTCTGTGGTCTGTCATCAAGAAGTGGACCTGCCACATCCCAGCTATACAGAGTTTTTTGAAAAAGGATATAAGAAAATAGTCTGGATGCACATGGAGACCCAAGAGCAGAGGGAATTGCAACCCTATTGGCAGGACAGAACCTAGAGTAGCCACACACAAGCATGCTCACAGAGCAAATGAAAAACTAAGACAGTGCCTCCAAAGCATTGGTGCAAAAGATACCCAGGGCCTGATGGGCTTCCAGTTCACAAGATGCAGCTTTTAGACATGGAGAGCACTGTGGCCATGGTGTAGGGATTCATGCCCTAAATTTGGACCAAGGAGGATGAGCAGTAACATGGATGAACCTATGAGCATAGATCAGATGGGAACAAGTATGTATCAGTGGTCACTAAAAGAGGTAGTGCAGACTTTATTGTGGTGTCTCACTCCTAACATGGCAGGACTGGAGTGTTACACAATCCCACCCTTTCTCATGGAATAATACTCTTTAAAGTAAATGAAGGTCACTAATAACATAGAAAGTGAAGGGCCTTTCTCCATCCCTGTCTCCCAACATAAATTCCATTCCTCAGCAGAAACCACCATCACAAATCTGGTACACAAATTCTCTCAGCTGTCCTCTATACATGTGTGATCATATGCCTGCAGATTTATAATCATATTTATGTGTGTGTATGTTTATATCTTTTTCAAAGTAAATGAGATAATATCAGGCAAAAATTAAGGCCACTAGCATGAAACATAACACTCCACTTTTCACACACTCCAGTTTGTGGCTTGCCAAATACATACTCCACACCATTGATAACAGCATGATGTTCAACCTGAACTCCAAAAAAAGATAACATGCTTCCTGCATTTAAAAACTGTAGCCAAATACAAGATAACAGCATCAGTGCACGTGAGAATAAACCAGTGCAACCCGAGACTCAGAATAAGACCATGGAGGTGAAAGAATGGGGAGTGGGACATGATCCGAATGGAGACTTAGTCTTAAAGACACAGAACCTTATTTCTGCTATTTCCTTAAAAAGAAGAAATTAAAATGTTTTATTGTGACCCAAGCATACATTATTTAAAGTAAGTAGACTTTATACTCTGGTTTCTCTTCAGATCATATAAATCCTTCACCTTTTAAAAGTAAGTAGAATATAGTTACAAATAATAATATAAATTGGTGCTTATTTTCACATCATGAATTTGGTCATTTTTAATGAAGAATTTTGTCTTCGTATGTCGTGAGATTAAGAACACTTTCAGGCAATGTTACGGATAGATATTTAACCAAAGTGTCTCCCATCTGCCTTTTACAGGCAGGAGAGCCCCGACCTGACAAAATAAGTTTAAAAATACACCTTACCAAATGTACTTTATCAAGACCTTCTTTCTGAGTTTGCTGACTACTGCACATCTGTTCTGGAATCTCTGGATTCTTAACTTGCTTGACATGGGTATTATAACATCCTGACTAGCCAAAGGCATATAGATGGATATAAGGATACAATTTCCTCTAAACGTTCATCAAGTAAGTATGTGAAACAATCAGAGCTCATAGATCATTGAAGAATGACATTAATATTCCATCTCCCCATCAACCCTTCCCTAACCCTACTCCTTGGAAAAAATAAAAACTATTTTAATACTTAACCTGGATCCTCCATATGGAAGCCTGATGTTCTCTCAAAATCATTCAGTGTGCAGAGGAGAATGGAAGAAAAAGGAAAGCAATGTTTACATAATGCACTTTCTTACTTAGAACATGAACTGTGTACCAGTGGAAGTGAAATGAAACTTCAAAATGAAAAAGAAATTAGAAGAATAGACTGAATTATCCTACACATTTTAATGCCCCAAATAAAATAATCTCAGAATAAACCGAATAATATTCTATAGGGTACACATATTTAAACTAAGAATTTATTCACATGGGACTACAGGTGGATGGGGGGTTAGCTGAAACATGCACTGACAGCTAAAACAGGTTTTCTTTGTACTCTGAGTTCTAAAATTCCAATTTTGAGAGAGAAAGAAACAATTTTGAACTAGCTTTGCATTCAATGTTTAACCAAGATATCTCTGGAGAAACGTTCAAAAACACGTTGCGACCTGTTAAATAAAAAAGAACAACATCTTAACATTGTTGTTGTCCCTAGTGTAAGCACACAATTGCAAAAATGTCTGGAAACCAGTAGAAAACGTGTTTTGCTATGAAAGTTTGTTGAAAGTTTCTATATTCTAGGACAAGCAAATGGGCCTCTTATGTAATGGGTAGAATCAGAACTCCAGATAGTCAAGAGGGAATTTGTCACCATAACTTCTTGCTCTGTCCATGCTTAAAAGTATTTTAGTACCGGGTTTCCTACACAATCCCCTCTTATATTTCCTCTGAAGGTCTTCCTTCCCTTTTCTTTCCATTGTCATGACTTTTGGCTTCTGATCAGGGTTTCTGATCTGCTCAGAAAATAGCAAGTAATAGTTTTTTCCCATTTAATATTGCTATCTGTGTCTCTAAGACCTAATGTCCACTTTACTTGAGATCAGGCAACCATCTGCCCATTGTTATTTCACTGAAGATGTAGGTGGGGCTTTTTAGTGTTTAGTGTGTGTTTGGAGGTGATGTGAAGGGATAGGGAAGAGAAGTAGAAATTAATATTGAAAAAATTAGGAGTTTGGATCAGGTGAATTCTAAGATTGCTTTCAGATTTCATGGAATAGGATGATTTTATTTGTGCTTTGAATTCTGCCAGGCAAAGTTTTTATTTAAAAAATAATATAGGTCGCCTGTATTTATGTTTCTTTATTTCTTTTCTTTCTTTTTTTTGGTACCAGCTGAGCTGGCCTTCTTTACATCAGAAACCTTGCAAGAGAGAAGCTTAGACTGTGTTGTCAGCAGGTTTGGGTCATGAAGTTCATTCATCCAATACAGCTACACAAACTTGTGATGTCCAATGGACATGTGACAGGCTGTCAATTGGCTGTCCTAGAAAATGTTCACAAGTCACTTAGGAGAAACTATTTTTCTGCACAAATCAAGGTCTTAGATATGACTTCCAAGTGGGGATTTTTATTTATTATCCTCCCATTGCTTCTAGCCCCTTTAGAGAACACTAACTGTGTCTTATTTCAACCTGATTAAATGTCTCTCATTTCTGCAGTCTTTCCTCATATGGCATAGTTTCTTGATCCCTCAGGCCTTTGTCAAAATTTCTGTGAAAACGCTCTGTTCTAGAAACTGATTTCTTGTTCATTGGAGGGTCTGTGGTTCAGTACTTGTGCTAAAATTCAGGAAACTCCACAGTCAACGAAGAGCCTGAGATTCATTCACATTGTAAATCTAGGGTACACTGTCATCTGTTACAGTTCAGGAGATCATCAACTGCTAAAGAAGCCGTGACCAGGTTTTCAGGATTATAAACCACAGAACTCTAGAATTTGTTAAACAAAGGAAAAAAATAGCCTCATTATTGTTGAATACATGATACAATAAAACTTGGGAGAAATGGTATCCATTGCAGTTAAATTAAGGGATAATTAGGGGAACCAAAGTTTTTCCTAATTTGTCCTTTAACATGCTGTCACATACACAAAACTGATGAGATATTTGCTTTAAATCTGCAAAGCAAATAAACACAAACACAAGAGCATTTACATATCCATTCTTTACATAAGGGGGAGAATGTTTATAATTTTTATTTTAATGAGTTGGACTCTCATTCTGTCATCCAGGCTGGAGGGCAGTGGCACACTCACGGCCACCACAGTCTCGACCTGCTGGGCTCCGGCGATCCTTCCGCCTCATCCTTCCAAGTTGCTGGAACTACAGGAACATGTCACCATGCCCGGCTAATTTTTTTATTTTTTGTAGAGATGAGGTCTTGCCAAGTTGCCCAGGCTGGTCTCGATTCCACAAGTTCAGGCAATTCTCTCACCTCGGTCTCCCAAAGTGCTAGGATTATAGGTATGAGCCACTGCGCCTGGCCATTTGTAATTTCTAAAACAACAAGGAGCTCCTACCAAATATTTCTAACCCCAGTGCAAACTCTGAAAAGATGAATGATGAAAAATCTTTACATCCTACTCCACAGAAGCTTTCAATCTTTAGGGTCATTCCTGACAAGTTGCTCAATCTCTTTGAGATCATCAAGCCATTATACCGTGATTTTTTTTTCATTTTCTGAAGAATGCCTCAATATCCAGGATACTTTTTAAAAACTCTTACATTACAGAAGCAGAAGGCTTTTATTTAGGCATTTCTTGAACTTTTCAACAATTGTAAGTTCTTCATGATTCCTGTTGCCTATGAAATGCTTCGCTCTACCTTATTCTGAAGGTGCTGCACACTTTTGCTCTCCTCTGTTCCTTCCCCCTTCACCTTCCAAAGTGACCAAGGGTCTCATCTCATTATAGTCTCAGTTCAGAGTTCCAGATTTTATCATCTCAATCAAGTGGCAATGAGTGACGCATTAAATGAACTGTGTGGGTGCCATTTCTCTCCATCTTTGGAAAGAAAGGAAACATGATATCTGCCTAAAACACCGTCAACATACAATCATGGGACGGGCATAGGATAACAATTGCAGGCATTTCTACTAAAAAAAAAAAGTGGAAAATTAAAGTCAAACAGAATTAGCAGTCTAAAATTATTTGGAAATTCAGCTGGGGAAAATTCAGCCAGACTTCCTTGATTGGGTTTCCAGGCCTGGGAGCAATCCTTCATGACTCTTGATTCTGTCTCCCGGGTACTTTGTTATGCCTTCTGGGTCCTTGGTTCTGTCCTCTGAGTCATCCATCTTTTTTCATGATGCAGCTGAGTATTCTTGTCAGCTTTCTAGTGTAATTTGGGGGGGGTTCAAGGACCTCTTTTAACTTCACACTTTTTCTGTTTCTTGTTATACAAGCTGGAAGTGCTTCTATTGACATAATTTTCTCGAGAATTTCCTGGGCCCTATGCTGTTTTATGAGGAATTACTTCTTTAGATTAAAGCCACATTCACAGATTTCTGAGATGATGACTTTTCCACCCTGGCCTCCTTTTGAGGTGGTTTAGGAACTACACTCTTAATCTTCCTAGAGGCCTTCTTGTTTGCTTGAGAGGCTCTGTCGGGCACACCCTTAATCTCTCAGGAATGAATACTCTGAACTTTTGATTTCCAAGTTTGCCTCAAAAGGCGTATGCTTCCAGACAGTCAATATTTTAGTGTCATTGTCCTTCCCTCAGTCTCTCTTCTCTCCCTTTTTGCTGTAAGTGGCAAGAAGAAACCAGACAGAATCTTTAATTCTTTGTTTGTGAGTCTCCTTATCTCTACATTTAGATTCATCAGTTATAGAAATTCTGCTTTCCACATAAGTGTAGGACACTGTTTCTACCACTGCATGGCCAAGGCTCATGGGAATACTGGGAGCAGTATTCAATAATGCAGTCTTCATTTCCTTGTGAATCACTGTTGGCAGCATTGTCAACATCCATACTTCTACTAACAGTCTGTTCAAGGCAATTTAGGCTTTCCCTGGCATGCTTCCAAGCATACTTGTCTTCCAGCTTCTTCTCATTGCTCAGTTTCAAAGCTCTTCCACATTTTTAGGTAATTGTTACAGCAGCAGTCCACTTCTGGAAACCAGAATCTGTATTAGTTTTCTATTGCAATGTAACTAGTTGCCACAATTTAGCAGCTTAAGACAACACCTGTTGGTTAGCTCACAGTTATGTAGATCGGAAGTCGGCATGGCCCAACTGGGCTCTCTGCTCGGTGTACCAAAAGGCTGACAGCAAGATGTCTGCTGGCAGTAGTTCTCTTCTGAGGCTCGGGTCCCCTTCCCAGCTCACTGTTTGTTGGGAGCAGTTAATTCCTAGTGATTGTAGGGCTGACATATCCTTTTTCTTGGTGACTGCCAGAGAGAGGCCACTCTTAGTTCCTCATGGTTGCCCTTGTGTGCTGGCAGCTTACAAGATGATGCTTGCTTTCTTCCTGGCCAGCCAGTATGCATCTCGCTACCAGTTGGAGAAAACTCCACCTTTAAAGGATTCATTTGATCATGTCAAGTGTACTTGAATGATCTCCCTTTCCTAATGTCACACACTCCCTAATCACAGAAGTAAAACCTGTTATCTTCATGGTCCCTAGAATGACACAGGGCATGCACATGAGAGGGGTAGAAAATCTTGGGAGATCTCTTAGAATTCTGACTTTCATCATCATAAGATGTTAAATAATCCTGAATGATATAATCTAGCTTAATGTCTGCCTCTGAAACGCCTACATAAACCATATTTAATTTTTTTCCCTCATTCAGATATCAAGAAGGCAATAATAGTCACAAAGTTCCCAAAATTATTGTATCCTGAGCTTTACTATTTTAAGTAATACTTGATGAGTCCCAGTGAAATCTATATTAAGATGACAAAACTCAATTTACTAACTATAACAAAAACCTGTTTTATACATGATCATTTATGAAGAAAAAATATTTTAAAAACAAATAATTCAATTTTTACCTAAAGATCATTTTTTAAAATGCAAAATAGAAATATTTATTGGTAGAGAAAAAGTTATATATGTTTCCATCTTATACACATATATGTATTAATAAATATAAATATAACTATTGAGTACAAAATAGGAAAGATAGCTTTGTGTATATAAGTGCAAGTGAGGAAGACTTGGAGACCCTAGTGCAGCTGTTCCCAGTCTTTACTCCTCCAAAATCACCTGGGCATATTGAAAAACAAAATGCAAGAAAACAAATCACACAAAAACAAAAGACTCTAATTCTATTCCGAAAGACTCTAATAACTATTGCAAGTCATGGCCATAATTAATCTTGTAAATGACACCAACAAGGGTCCTTAGGGAGCTCACAATTTAAAGCAAGAAAATAGATACTTCAAAAATCAGCTGCTTGCACCAAGAATTTTATGTTAACTTTTAAAATTAAGGTTTAATATAGATAAAGTAAAAAGTCACAAGTGATGAATGATCAGAAAGAAGTACACCCAGGTAACACCTACTCATATCAAGAAATAGAACAATAACAAAAACCAGAGTCCCCCCATACTCCCTTGAAAAGTATTAAACACCTCCTTTTTAAGGATAACCATTTTCTTGAATTTTAACACTCAGGATTAGTTTAACCTATTTTGAATTTCATACAAATGAAATAAGAGAGTTTAAAAAATCTAAGTTGTCACTGCTCAAAGAAATCTGAGAAGACACAAGCAAATGGAAAAATATTCCATGCTCATGGATAGGAGGAATCAACATTGTGAAGATGTCCATCCTATCCAAGGCAATCTACAGATTCAACCCAATACCCATAAAATTACCAACATCATTCTTCTCAGACCTGGAAATGACAATACAGAAATTCATAAATGACCATGAATAGCCAAAACTATCTTTAGCAAAAGAAACAAAGTGGGAGGTATCATGCTTCCAGACTTTAAACGTTATTTGAAGGCTACAATAATCAAAACAGCCCGGTATTGGTATAAGAACAGGCATATGGACAAATGCAACAGGATAGAGATTCTGGAAACAAAACCTCAATTTCTCAACCAATTCAAAAAAATATTTGCTAACTGTATATGTGGCAAAGGGCTAACATCCAGGATCTACAAGGAACTCAAATGTCCTGAAAGGGAAAAAAACAAACAGTCCCATTAAAAAGTGGTCAAAAGACATGAATAGATACTTCTCGAAAGAAGATTTACAGGCAACCAACAGACACATGAAAAAGTGCTCAGAGCCGGGCTTGGTGGCTCAGCCTGTAATCCCGCGCCTTGGGAGGCTGAGGTGAGTGGATTGCCTGAGCCCGTGGGTTTGAGACCCACCTGGGCAACTTGGGGAGACCTCATCTCTACAATAAATCAAAAATTAGCCGGGCGTGGTAGCGCATGCCTGTAGTTCCAGCTATTTGGAAGGCTGAGGTGGAAGGATCGCCAGAGCCCAGCAGGTCGAGGCTATGGTGGTCGGGAGTGCCACTTCACTCCAGTCTGGGCAATGGAGTGACTCCAACTCAAAAAAAAAAAAAAAAAAAAAAGAGAAGAAAAAGTGCTCAGTCTCACTTATCATCAGAGAAACACAAATCAAAGCCACATTGAGATACCGCTTAACCCCAGTAAGAATGACCATCATTAATAAAACAAACAGCAACAGATGCTGGCAATGATATGACTAAAGAGGGATACTTCTACACTGCTGGTGGGAATGCAAACTAGTGTAACCTCTTTGAAGACAGTGTAGCAGTTTCTAAAAGAGCAATCCCCCTACTGGGAATATACCTGGAGGAATGCAAATCATTCTGCTAAAAAGATACCTTCACATGCATGTTTATTGCAGCACTATTCATGATAGCAAAGACATGGAACCAACTGTGCTGCCCATCAAAACTGAACTGGATTAAAAAAATGTGGTACATATACATAATGGAATATTATGTGACCATAAAGAACAAAATTATGGACTTAGCAGCAGCTTGGATGGATTTAGAGTCTATCATACTCAGTGATCTATCACAGAAACAAAGAACAGAGTACCACATGTTCTCACTCACAAGTAGACCCTGAACATTTACCATAATACCAAAAGAAAGGGATTGGCAGTAGCAGGATACTGCCGGGATGCGGGTGGGGGAACACAACATCAATAAGTATGCCTGATCTCAAACCAGGCAAAGTGGGGTCCAAAGGAAGACCAAGACTTTACCTGTACAATGGCCACTTGTATACCTAATCCTGGATTGTACCCCACATCTTTAAAATAAAATTTTTAAAAAAGAACTGCTGGACTAAGGGGCAACTATATTAAATGTGGGCAAGCTTTTGTAGAAAGATGAACGTTTGTAACCCTATACAATGTTTTATCTTGGTGGAAAAAAAAATAAAATTAAAATAAAGCCACAGTAGTAAGTGGCACTGTCCTCAGTCTTCACTGAGGAGATCACCAGGTGGAAGGTTTTCTGAGTTTGACTGTCCCTCATAGAAAACTGACCTTGAGTGAAATCTGCATCTAGAGAATTATCTGACCTCATTCGGTACCAGAATACATCTGGATTTGATAATACTATGTTGTTAAGTGCAGAGTAGTACCACCTGACGGCCACTTGCCGCTGTCTGTCTGGGGAAGTCTGACTCACCTTGTCAAATAACACATACTTGTCTGTGAAGAGGTGAATGAGAAAATAGTAGATTCTGTGCTCCCGGCTCTGGGTCCAGCCCATGAACAGCCCACAGGAACTCAATGGGTAGAGGCAGGGGAAGGACACAGAAATAAAGGCAAAGACGGAGAATAACTGAAAAGCCAAGAGTGCAAGAGAAAGAAGCCAAGGCTTTGAAAGCAGAAAAAGGGAAGTGGGGTTACAGAACAAGAGGAAAGTAAACAAATCAATATACTTACAGAAAAACAAAGGGCTACACCTCACAGCAAGAATCATCTTCTTTTCGTATCAGGGCAGAGGGGAGTCAATAAAACAGGGTTCCTGATCTCTCTGAGACCGCCTCAGGGTTCTGACTGAAGAAGGGAAACGGAGGGAGAAGGGCTGCCCTGACAGTCACGTGACTGGATTGGCTGTGACTTCTGAGGTAAATGCCCCCAGCCAAGAAAACTGCTGTTGTTACTGTGATTTTGGACCTGAATTCATCTTGACCTAATAAAAAAAAAATCTAAATTGTTTCACTCAATATTATATTTATAAGACTAACCCAGAATGTAGCAGGGATTTGTTTCCATGCTCTGGATGTCCTCAGTTATTTAAATATATTGCAACGTGTTACCTGTTGATGTACATTGAGGTGTTTCCCAATTTGGGAAACGATGCTGCTGTAAACATTCTTGACTTCTACCTGCATTTTGGTGCACATACAAACACATTCCTAGAATTGGGATTTCTCTGTCATCAGTAGGTACATGTTCATTTTAATAATCATTTGTGCATTATTTTCTTAGGTCGATTGTACCAAGCTATTCTCCTGCCAACAGTGTGTGAGAGTTCTCATTACTCTACATATTTGCCAACTCTATGATCAATCTTCTAAATTTTTCAGCTATTATGATGGCTGTACAATTTACTTTCCATTTCATTCGACCTCCCTGATTATGGCAACTTGGGTATCTTTTCATGTGAAGTGCGTGTTCAAGTTTTTTACTAATTTTTCCACTGGGTGCTTGGCATTTTCTTATTGACTCACAGAAATTCTTTATATAATCTGACCACAAGTCCACCTGGGGTACATATTTTGCAAATGTCATGTCCTAGCCTGTAGGTTGTTTTTGCCACTTTTAAACAATTCATTTTGCCTAAGAGAAATTTTAATTTTAATGCAATTAAAGATGTTTTCTGGGTAGCTATTACTACCATGTTATGTTCTAAAAGCTTTGTTGTTTTGCCTTTCACTGTCAGTTGTATTAAACATCTGAAATGTTCTCTATGCAAGGGTGAAGTCAACACCAAGCCATTGTTCTTCTGTGCAGATATTCAATTCACCTAGTACCACTGGTTGGAAAGATTAAGTAAACATTTTTAGAGATAATTTGAAATTTTGAATAATGTTACCTTACACTAGTGGGGTTACTAATTTGCTTCTGTCAGGTATCTATGTTAAGGGCAAGCTACTTTAATAAAAACAGGGCTTGAGAAGATTTGAAGCCTCAGAAGGGCTGGTATATTTCAGGTTGACGCTTACTCTTGGGTGTAAACCTCTGGTGTCCCAATTTTGGACCCTCATTCTGAATGGGCTCTGATCTCCAAGTTTTGTTCCCCAGCCGATGAATCTGCCAAAGTTCTTTTCACTTTCTCAGCCTCTCGGCTGCCACTTTCAAATCAGCAAATGCTTTGAAGAAACAAGTTGACCCAGGTATCAGGTTCACAATCCTGTATTTCCTTCATCTTTGGGATCTTAGTCTGATGACCCTTTTTCCTTTGGTAGCTTACAAACAATGTTTATACACAGACCTTATTTTATTATTCTGTCTACAATTTTCTAGTTGTTCTAAGCAGGGGGGTTCTTTCAAAATAAACTAGCCTACATTGTCTGAAGACAAAGCTTTCAACATGCAATTTAAGACCTCTAATAGATGTTCAACTTTCTAAAAGATTTAAGAGCCCAAGATATCCCTGTTGCTCTGACACTTCATGATATGGAATAAAACATCTATTTAATTTAACTCGTCAAAAGTACTTATGATTCCCAAAAGACCTTTTAAAAGAGACTGTATGAAATCAGCCAATGACAGGTCAACGGAAGAAATGCATTTTTGGCCAGGGAAGGGAGTCCTTTACTCACCTTTCAAATAATAACCCAGAGGCAGATTCTGACTCTGTAAATGGCTCTCCTGGTAATGGAGGTGGTAGAGGTCATCTGTGCTTGTAACTGTGGTGTCTGGAAACTAATCACAACGCCTGCCTCTGGAGTATAAATTGTACAAAGACAACCATGGCTCAGAGCCCAGTTTTGGTAGGGCAGAAATACTACGATAGCCTTTCAGATATTGATTTTCCTCGTTTATTGTTATGTCCCAGGACTTTGGTATTTATTAACGAGACAGTGCAGGTTAATTTTGAAGCCATAACCATACAGCTCAGGAGAAGTCACAGGTCACTGGTGCTGCCTACATTACTCAAGCCAAAACAAAAATCAATTTAGTCTGTATCACCCTCTGTCCTTTCTCTCAGTCTATTTATATTAAGAGTGTGTAAGCACACAATATTATGATAATTAGGGCATTGGGATTTGTCTTTACTTAGTGGTACATTAATGTTTTTATTCCTTATTTCACTCTTGATAAAAATAATTATGCTGAAAATAGTGGGGAAGAAAGGGATATTCCGAATTCATACATTTATCGCGGGGATTTTCTATTTGTATTATCAAATGTTAGAGAAAATAATTTAGTGCATTTGTCTTTTTATAGCTGTTAGCAGTACTAAATTACACTGCAATATACAATATACAAAAAATACAGTTTCTGAAAGTATAGTCAACTGATATCTTGCATAAGGGTTCACAGAATGTGTGATCAATATTTTAATTTGCAGGTTTCACCCAAGGTCTAAGTCTGACTCTGGAGGAAGGACCAGGAATTGGCTTACTTATTTATTTCCTTACTTTTTTTGAGTCATGGTGTCATTCCATCTCCCAGGCTGGGGTGCAGTGGCACAATCACAGCCCATGGCAGTCTCAATGTCCTGGGCTCAGGCAGTCCTCTGCCTCAGCATCCCAAGTAGCTGGGACAATAGGCCTGTGCCACCATACCTGGCTAATTTTTAAAATGATTTTGTGGAGATGAGGTTTCCCTTTGTTGCCCAGACTGGTCTCAGACTCCTGGGCTCAAGCTATCTTTCTGCCTCAGACTCCCAAAGTGCTAAGATTACAGGCATGAGCCACTGCACCTGGCCATGAAGTGTCATTTTAATATTTTCCATGCAAAGACGATTCACATACATAATATTTAATATTTACAGTGGAAAGTTTTGTCACATACATCACCTCAGAAAGCCTTCTGGAGTAAGTATGATTATCCCCAATCTCCCAGTGAGGAAACTGAGACACAGAAATGTAAACTATTGGAACAAGTTCATACATATACTGGTCTGGGATGCCACCCAGTTCTCCTGATGCCAAGTTCAATGCTTGTCTCATTACATCAGCCTTATCCTCTATAAAGAATTTCTATCTTAGAAAAGAGATTCTTTTTCCACAAATGCCTTTCTAAGCAGCATAGCCCAGATGCCTAACATTTTCTCTGTGGTAGCAATTATTGAGATGGTGTATTGTGACAACTTTCAGCACACACACTGGGCTTTTCATTTTCACAGTGCCCAATTTGTCAAGGCACTTTGGAGCATTCTTGTAGATTCCATATATAAAAGCCATGCCATGGAGAAAGCAGACTTAAAACTTTTCGGTGATAGCACAACGTGAGGGTCACCAGGAGCAGAGATGCTGTCACAGTTAGAGCAGAAACAGATGACTTTTAGCAGCCTTTGATGAATGACTCATATTCATCCCCACAGATGTGAAGCCCATCAAACCCACTCCAGAATTACCTTTCATAACAAACAAGAAAAAAATCACATTTTTCTATGTGAGCTCTTCAGCATTTTGTCGGCCACAAAATAAATTAGTGATAAAGACTGAGCCCGCGGGTTCGAGACCCACCTGGGCAACTTGGCAAGACCTCATCTCTACAATAAATCAAAAACTAGCCGGGCGTGGTAGTGCGCGCCTGTAGTTCCAGCTACTTGGAAGGCTGAGGCAGAAGGATTGCCAGAGCCCAGCAGGTCAAGGCTGCGGTGGCCGGGAGAGGCCACTGCACTCCAGTCTGGGCGACAGAGTGAGACTCCAAATCAAAAAAAAAAAAAAAAAAGATTTGTTTCTAATTTTCTGAGCTGGCTAGCATCTGGGTATTTTTGTTGTTTATGTTTATTCCCTCAAGCAAACTCATGAAGATAGCAACCATGACCACTACTGACAGTTACTGATACTGAACACTCACTATATGCTTTATTACAACCGTCTTACTTTAAAAGTTTGATTCATAATCATAAAAGATGCAGTCTCAGCTGATATAACGCAACATAAATGTTGATATCCCAAAAGATCAAAATCTTTATTTGTACAGTGGATTGTATTTTTCAAAATGGTTAAGAGAGGACTTGAAACCTTTCTAACACATACCATAGGTGATTGATGCCCTAAATAACCTGATTTGATCATTACACAATTTCTGCATGTAATCAAATGTCACATGTACTCCATAAATATGTACAAATATTATGTATACATAAAAATAAAAAATATATTGTCTGCACTGTCAATCCTTCCAGTTGATAAAATTCAAGGAGTTTTTAATAAATTAAAGTCTCATGCTTGAAGAAACCAGCAAAGTTACTGACAGGTTGGAAAATAATTATGTGCACAGTAGGATACGAAGACACACAATGGCATTGCTGCTCAACCAACAGTATTGTTTCCGCCAAATCTGTAGCCTGTATGTGAGTGCATGTGAAATGAGTTTTTGTGTGTCCCAAGCAACATACCTTTTGCATGTCCCAAACAAGCATGACACAAAAGATGGGAAAATTTAGTAGGGAATGCTCATGTCCATGTAAATCAAATCACAAAAGAATGTCAAAAAATGTTCATCGTTGTTAATAATCAAATAAATGCCAATTGAAACCACAATGTGATATCATCTTACATCTAATAACCATATTATTAAAAAGGCAAAAAATAACAGATTTTGACGAGGATGTGGGGAAAAGAAACACATATACACTGTTGGTAGCAATGTAAATTGGTAAAACCTCTATGGAAAACAGTATGGAGATTTCTCAAGGAACTAAATATAGAAATACCATTTCTAGTCATTTGATCCAACAATCCCATTACTGGCTATCTACTCAAAGGAAAACAGAGCATTGTTCAAAAAGATATTTGCATGCATATGTTTATTATAGCACTACCACAACAGCAAAGATTTGCAATCAAACTGTTCATCAACGGATGACTGAATAAGGAAAGTGTGGTTTGTATACATAATGAACACTATTCAGCCACAAAAAGAATGAATTCATGACTTTTGCGTGGATGGACTCAAAGGCCATAATCTTTCCTAGTGAAACAACTTGGACACAGAAAGACAAATACTGCATGTTCTCACTTGTAGGTGAGAGCTAAATAATGTGCACACATGGATTTCGAGTGTGAAATAACAGTCAATAGAAACTCAGAAGGCAGAAGTGTGGGAGGGTAGGGAGGTGGATGATGAGAAATTACTTAATGGATACAATATGCATTGTTCTGGTAATGGATACACTAAAATTCCTGAATTCACCTCTACACAATCTATCCAAGTAACTAAATTACACTTACATCCCATAACTGCATACAAATAAAAAGCAACAACAACAAAAAGAGAAGTGCCACATAGAAAATGAAAGTGAAGATATCCTCCAAGGATAGCCATGCTCTAAAAGAAAAAGAAAGCCCTTGCTCATTGTAATGCAAGCCTTTAAAATATAGCTAATGATCATGGAAGCGGGCCATTTCTTACGGACTAACTCTGCAAAGTGGCCTGTAATATGTACCTGTAATACACTTTTTTGTATGTCGATTGTTTTTAGGTTTTCTTTTGTTGTTGCTGTTTTCCCTTCACCCTCATTATTTTAAATTGTCAGCATTATTTTTACAAAATAAATTTTTGCAGCATTTGTTTACAGAATTAATAATTTTACAAAATACATTTTGTTATACTATGCATTTAGTTTTTCCAATATGAAGGTATAAATTGTTTAAAGACTTTTTAGAATTCTGATTTGTTTGTGCATTTTTGCAAATTTGACTGCACAAAGGTGCATTATCACAATGTTGACTTTGTGTGTAAGCATGGTGTATATATGTAAAAACGTTGAAACTTTCTCAGTAAATGAAGAGATGTTCTTTTTGTACATCTGCATTTGTGAAAGATGAAATTTCTTGAGATTCTGGGTTTTTTCCTGAAGATTGTGAGGTTTTTTTGTTGTTGTTTGTTTGTTTTTTTGCAAGTTCTAGCCTGGCTAGCTAATTCTGACTCCTAATTTTTACCCAATCTTATATGTCTATAACATTTTTTTCCCTAAGACCTAAGGGTAAGCTTCTCCATTCTTCAAATACTTTTTCTTTCTAGTTCCCTAACAACTGTGATTGCAACTGCATAACAAATTCTCTGCCTAAAATACCCTTTTGTTTAAACACATGACATGGTTACTGCTTTCCTAACAGGACTCTGACTAAAGCAGTAAGCAAAGCATAGTATAAAACCTAGTTCATTATAGGAACATGGTACATATTTGTTATTTTAAAAATATATATGAGTAGCTGGGTTTTGGTACAGCCTTCATGATGTGTGTAGGTTTCCATTTTTCTTCCTCCAGGAGCTGTATTTCTAGCCTTTCACACATACATGCTCTCATCATTCCATTCTTCTCACAGGGTAGACCTGGGTCCATGTCATCATTGTCTCTGTTGACGCCTGCTACAGTGTTCTAGTCACCGCGGCCAAAACCTTAAGATGAAACCTGTCACGCACCACATCGAATATGTCAGCCCATCCTGTTGGCTCTTCCTTCAAAATCTTTCACTTTCCAGCAAAGTCTGCCTACTTTCACCTGGGTCTGAGCCACCTTCATTTTAACTTATGGCTGGACATTGATAACAATGTTCATGACAATCTTTCACAAATGTGAAAAATATATAAAGTTCACTTGAAAACATTGTTCATTATCATTTTTTTTTTCCGTGCCTCTGTCCTGTGCTCTTCCTCTGCTCAGCATAAACTCTCCTGAAAGACACATGATTTGTTCTCGAGATTCCTGGAGCTCATGCCTCCAAAGTCAGCTTCTCATTTCAGCCTTCCCTGGCCGTCATATCTTGTATTTCAGCCTCCACCCATTTCCTGCTTTATTTTCTTCTTTATCATTTATCTTGTCTACTCTCTGTGTTTTCCTCATTTAGTAGGTCAGCTTCATGACCTACTCATTATTTTGTCCATTCTGTTCCCCAAGTTTAAAATAGTGCCTGGCATGGAGTAGATACTCAACTAATATTTGTTAAGTGAATAAGTAAAGATTGTCTAAAACAGTTCTAGGGAGATGGTTACATAATTTTAAAAAAATAAACAAACAGGAAAACATGCTAACCAATGCAAACCAAAGTAGATACTAAAAATGATTAAGTTGTTTTTCAACTATATACAAATTTTAAAATGCTTTCCTTTCATTAAAAACAACTGTTCCAAAATATTGTAAGGCTTCAGAGGAAAACATAAAATAAAATATAAAAGCAAAAATTAAAAAGAATAATAGGTTTTGTAGGGACATTAAATTTAAATACATACTTTGGCAGTTAACAAGAGGGGTAGTTTTCAGTGTTAGCATAATACTTAAGATCCTTTCTTTCACAGAGGTCAAGGAAGCTTGAAAGATCTAAGACTAAGACAAAAAAACCAGGATGCTTCTGTTCTAAATTGCAGCAAGGAGCATTTTGATGTTATAACAACTTCCAGATTCTTATATGTCTGAGAAGCCATAGTAAGTTTGGAAACTTCACTAGGAATGGAGAGGAAGCCAGGACTGACATCAACAGGGACTCAGAGATGAACTAGCATTCCAAGAAGGGCCTGATAATCCAAAACTCTAAAGTCCAGGGGTAAGTGAGACTTAGTGAACTTGAGTGTGATTTGGGCTAACTTCGTTTTTCTGAAGGATGTGGTAGCTGAGGTGTGGAGTTACACATTGTCTAAGTCTCCCAGATAAATGCGATTTGAGGTATCAGTTGTGGTGCCAAAGTCTCAACTAGGGAGAACTACTAAGCCAACATAATGGTTAGTAGAAGCAGGATCTAAGCGCAGAACTCAGAACTGACAGAGACCAGTCAGTGGGTTGGGGTGTCTAATAGTCTGCCTTGGGTTTGATTTAGGCTCAAATTCCCAATGTGGAGTCAGTGCAGGAAAAATAAAAAAAAAAAAACAGAGACTAAGAACAGACACAAAAGTCTGCCACAAATGGCAATGACGTTCTAGTCTTGAGCTTTCTTGGGGAACTCAGGAATTGCATGTACCAGTAACTTGGTACCTTGGATCTTGGAGAAGCAGACTATTCACATACTCATAATTCAGAGATGGTATAGAACTCTGGTATTTCATGTGGTATCCCTCTTGGTGCCTCAGTGCCTAGTTGAGGTGAAACTCGTAGTTCACTCTTGATGTACATTGAACAAGATCAGAAAAGAAGGACTAACTCTAACAGCTAAATTCTTCATTAAGATATACATTATGGTTGTAGAGTGATGAAAAAGTGAATGCCCCTTAAAAAGCTAAAGGAAAAATAGCAGTTTAATAGTGTTTGTAATATCATTGTCATTGTTATTATTTTTGAGTTGTAGTGTCACTCTGTCGCCCAGGCTGGCGTGCAGTGACTCACTCATGACCACTGCAGCCTTGACCTGCTGGGCTCAGGTGGTCCTTCTACCTCAACCTTCCAAGCAGCCGGAGCTACAAGTACACACTACCACGACCGGCTAATATTTTTTATTTGTTGTAGAGAGAGGTCTCACCAAGTTGTCCAGGTTGGTCTCAAATCCCTAAGCTCAGGCAATCCTCTCGACTCAGCCTCCCAAAGTGCTGGGATATCATTATATTTTTGTGAATTGTATGTGAGGGAGAGTTTTGCAAAATATTCTGTAAAATGTTAGCAAGTTTATCTCTCAGTGAAAAATTATACATTAATTTATATTTTTTTATTCCTCCTTTGGACTTTACTATTTATATTTTTATGTTTTTTAAATTTTCCTTTTTTAAAAAAACTAAATCCAAAGTTAGTCTAGAAAGGTACCAGTGTCACACATTTGCTGTTAGTTGCGTCAATATTGAGGCAAGATCTTGTTCTAAACCATAAATTAACACAACAATATTTACTGTGAGTTTACTGTGAGACCACAATTCTGCCAAGAGCTCAAGAGCAGTAGCTTTTCATTTAAAGCACAATTAGATTTGAGTATGCCATAAAGTCTTGGACACTTTCCTCTTTAAATAAGCATATCTGAAAATTAATACATCTTGCATGAAATTTAAGGATGATTTCAAGTCCTTGAAATGCAACAAGAGACCATCCTATGCAGGTTAAAAATCTCTCTTCTGAGAGATGGGAAGAAATGCTAAATCTTATTCCTATTACTAAGTTTTTATCCAATTATGGAAACCAGACATAAAGCCATGAAAAGTTAAGCAGAAATGGAGAAGGAAATGAATAGGTGAATGAATGAATGACTTGGTAAATAATTGCATATACAGACATGCTTGTGTACAAAATGTCTACAAGAAAATATACAGTTAACATATATTAGGCACTGACAAATTAGATAAAAATTATACAAAACTGAAATATGTCAGGTAAGTTGACCTATAAAACAGACTAATCCAGTGCATCCATGTTAAGCTTTAAAAAAAAGTACTCCTAGCCAGGCTTGATGGCTCAGCCTGTAATCCCTCGCTTGGGGAGGCTGAGGTGAGTGGATTGCCTGAGCCCGCGGGTTCGAGACCCACCTGGGCAACTTGGTGAGACCTCATCTCTACAATAAATCAAAAATTAG
>CAUYQG010081073.1:0-18457 GCA_963574415.1 Tarsius wallacei | reverse complement strand
GTGACCAACAGCTAGGGGGTAGGGCCTTAGTGAGAGGTGAGAGATGAGACCAGTCCCATTCCCAATCAATTAAGATTTATCTGTCCCAGGTCAGAAACGGAGCAGGTCAAAACTCCTGCACTGATCACCAGTGGGATCGTGCCTGTGAATAGTCACTGCACTCCAGCCTGGGTAACACAGGAGACCCCGTCTTTAAAAAAATAATTAATAAATATTAGGGAGGCCTAAAAAGTGAATAATAACGGAAGGACCTGGGACAGATAAATCTTAATTGATTGGGAATGGGACTGGTCTCATCTCTCACCTCTCACTAAGGCCCTACCCCCTAGCTGTTGGTCACAGAAAACTGCCCCCCAACACAGGGTAGCTTGTGCAGAAGGAGAAAATGCTCATATGGGTCCCCTTCCACCCTGAGAGAAAAGTGGAGGGACACTGAAAAAGTGAAAGGACCCAAAGTACAGAAAGTCAGCAATGTCAAATCTCTGATGGGTCTTTGAGTGCCAGGAACAGGTAGGTATCTCTTCATTGGGTCCTGCTTGAAGTTGGACTTAGGGATACAGCTAAAAAGTCAGCACAAAACAGGACTAATATTACTTTGCAAAATAACAGGTCATTCCTATTTTGCACGTTATGTCGTATTTCCTACAAAAGGTTTTCTGCTACAGGCACTGTTCACAGTGGTCCTCCCTGAAGTTATGCAATATGGCCGCTCTGAATATTTGGAGAAATAGGTTTCTTCATTAATGGGGAACTGGACTGCGTGGTCTCTGGGAATCAAAGGGGTCCTGAGAAAGTGTGTGCGTATGTGGATATATGCTCACACTTAGGCATGCCTGCCTCCACAAGACGAGATCGTTACCACCTTCTATGTGATCGAGAAAACCCTTTTTTCAGCTCCCCACACTGGCAGGAAGATCTCAAGGGGCTTGGACTTGGGGAGAAAAACTCTCTCGGGTTGTTTCTCTGAACTTCAAGTGCTGCAACCCACCCCAATTGTCCTTGGGAGCTCTCCTTGGTGCTGTAGAGACTGAAGAATTCAGACTTCGGAAACATTAAGGGAAGAATGGGTCCCGGACAAGACCAGTCCCTGAAGGTAGAGGGTGCATTTTCCTTCCAAAAAAGGGTGGATGCTGACTTTTATATGGTTAAGAAGGAAGTTGTCTCCAGAGGAAGTGAGCCTGGAAAGACAGGGTAGCAATGCAAAAAGCAAGAGTAAATCCATAGTGGACCACGTGAGGCTTTAAAATTGTTTGTGATTTTTCCTTAGCGCTTTGGTGACAGTCAAATGCAGCACGTGGGTTTTTTTGTTTGTTTTTTATTTTAAAGATGTGGAGTACAATTCAGGGTTAGGTATACAAATGTTGATTATGCAGGTACCCTTGTTGATGAGGCGTGCCCCCCCGCCCCTCGCAGTTTCCCGCAACTGCAAATCCCCCACCCCCCACCTCCCCTGGCAGTTTCCCACTACTGCCAATCCCTTTCTTATAGTATTATGGTAATTGTTCAAGGTCCGCTTATGAGTGAGAACATATGATACTCTGTGCTTTGTTTCTGTGGCAGATCACTGAGCATGATAGACTGTAAATCCATCCAAGTTGCTGCAAAGTCCACATGCTTGTCCTTCTTTATGGCTACATAATATTCCATTGTGTATAGGTACCACATTTTTTTATCCAGTACAACTTCGATGGGCAGCATGATTAGTTCTAACAGCACACAGTTTTAAAACGATCCCTTTCTGTGAGTAGAAAAAACAACTCAAACTGCTTTTCCTCTGCTCTCACACTACCACCAGCAGCAACACAGAAGACTTCCGTGGCCAAGTGTGAGGAGTTTCTCCTCACAAACAAGCAAACTGACAATTCTGCAGCCGACACTGGCTGAGTGTCCTTTAATTCAAACCCAACGCTATCTGCCTGGAGATAGCATTGAGGACTCAGTTCCCAAAACTGCCTCCCCTTTCAAAGGCTAGTTGCAAGTCCAAGCCTCCAGCATTTCTAACCTGACCAATCTGGTGTCCCACAACCCCCTTCTTGAATTTGATCGATTTGCTAGAGCAGCTCACAGAGCTCAGGGAAACACATTCACCAGTTTATGATGAAGGATGTTGCAAAGGATACAGATAAAGAGATGCATAGGAGTAGGATGAGGTCGGGGGAGGGGCACGGACCTTCCACGCCCTCCTGGAATGTGCCACCATCCAGGAACCTCCATGTGTCCAGCTACCTGGAAGTTCTCTGTACCTGTCCATTGGGGTTTTCGCCGAGGCTTCATGACATAAGCATGGCTGGCAAACCATTGGGCATTAGTGATCCACATAACCATCAGCCCATCTCCCTTCCCTGGAGGTTGGTGAGAGGCAATTGTGGCTGAAACTCTTAACCTTCTAATCCTGCCATGGTCTTTCCCTGACCAGTCTCCATGCTAGGGGCTTCCATCCACCAGTTAACTCATTAATATCCAAAAGGACATCTTTGGGGAGTTCCTAAGGCTTTTAGGAGTTGTATGCCGGAAATAGGGTCAAAAACCAAATATATATTTCACAGTATCACACTTTCTCTGTCATACATCCCTTTGTTTATCTCCCAACCATTGATAAAGGACAGTATGTGGAAGCTGGTAGAAATGGTTGATGAGGTTGAGCAGCAAAGTGAAAACTTCCACAATATGGTAGAGGAGGCTGCAGTCCAGGTAGACTGAGGAATAATGGCCAACAGGAAAGACGGCAGAGCTCACAGCAGGATTGGTCAGCAGGAAGGAGCTTGCCCCATGGAGGTTCCCCTGCCAAAGGGGAGATTTGGTGCAGATGGTGAGATGCATTCCCCTTTTCCCTAAAATGCTAGAAAACGGTGGCCCTTGAAGAGAAGAGACGGACATGTGTGTTACACACCTTGATTCAACTTTGAGTGTGCTGCTCCCTGGCTCTGAACCTATCGGGCACAACTTTCCTTCTAGCCAGACCATGCCACCTACCCAGAAAGCCTTCCTTTTTCCTCCCTACTGTTCAGATTTTACCATCGATGCATGTTTTGCTCAAGTCCCATGTCATTCATCAATGAGTGTTACTATAATAAAATAGGACGTACTGTTTAGCACCTGGCATGTGCTCTAAGTAAAGCACATTTAATTCTCACGTCCATGCTATGAGGTAGACACCATAATCTCCCTTTCTCAGATGTAAAAACTGAGGCTTACAGAGCCAGAATAGTTTGTATTTAAATATTTGCATTTTTCCGGGACTTGGGCTTCAGGGAGCACCATCCACACAGAACAAGTGGTACCCCACTGGAATTTTCTGCTTACTTAAAGACGTGAGTTTCTTCCTTCATGTGGAACTAGAAGGTGCTATCTCTGAGAACCCATGTTAATATTTTCCCAGTTGCTGCTGGATAATAAGAATTCATATTGCAATGGTGGCCAAATCCAACCCAATGGCAGTCTACCGCTCATCCCTCCCTTCGTGTCAACCCCACACATTCCTCTTGTTCTCTGTTCCAGGTGGCCAAGTTCCCACCAAGCCCTGCAGTTAAACCTTTCTTAGAGTTGCTAAGCCCATCTGAGAGTGTTCACTGAACTTGGAAGAGCAAAGGCCCACTCCAGACTCTCAGATTGTAGCTGCCCCAGATAACAATGCTGCCCGAGGCACTCCAACTTTGGGAAGTACACCATCAAGTGAGACCAGGGCAATATCCCCAGCCCCTTTCCTCAGTCACAGGGGGAACTGGCCCTGCTAAGATGGTTGATGGGTTCCACTTGGATTCCTCAGTTTTAGTCCTGGAGACAGATGCCATCATACAGCAAAGGTGCTAAAAGCAGAAACCGCCAATGTCCTTTGTCTCCAAAGGCGACCCAACTCATACCTGAGAATCTGCCAGTCAGAAACCAGGGAAGGTACCACATATGTCACCCCTCATGGCTTTTCAAGAACCTCCAGTGCTTCTTAATGTCCCCAGCCAAACCCAGGCTAGCCTCAGGGACTTAGAATAACACCCATAGGTAATCGCAGCCCAGCTCAGACTTCAAAGTCCAGTCCATTCAATTCAAATGTCTGGACAGAACACATGTCAGATGCCTCTCTCTGGTCTTTCCTGAGTTTGAGAAAAAGGAAAGAAATGAATTCAGAGTTCATGGTGCAGGTGGTGACGTTTCTGGATGACTTGTACTTGCTCAATGCAGACATCACCTCATCCAAGAAGTCTTCCTTCATGCTCAAGGTTAGATTTCCATTCCCTGAGCTCTCAAAGCACCAAGTACTTCCCATACAGATGGATCACATCACATTGTACATTCTCAGCAGTCTCTCTGCTCCCAAATGCACACTAGAGTGTGCTTTTGAACTTGGGGACTCTGTCTTTCTCGCCCCTGTAGCAGGCTGTAACAGGGACTTCCTGTATCTGCCTGGGCACCCCCAGTCCCAAATTGGAGCTTTATGATGTGGCCTGTGTCTGTTTGTACCAGAATTAACATCTTTCCACTCACCCCCACCCGATTCCTGTAGCTGGGAGAAATGAGAAGCGGGAACTGACAACAGAGCTCTCCAAGGCCGAACCAATAGAGGAGGGTTTTGTAATGTCACAGTCAAAGTCAAGAAGGAGACAGACACTCTTCCAGCATAATAAAGTCCAAAGATTATGCTAACAGGAAGACATGAATCTTAGACGTGGGTCATTGATTTCTGCGGGCAGAAGATTAACACTTCCAATATAAAATGTCTGATTTGTTGTTTAAAATAGTTTGGATGATCAAAGAGAAACAGAAAGAAAAATCAAGCTGCCACCCAGAGTGCAGCGTCCCTCCCTTCTCTTCTCAGACTTCCAGGCTCCAAGTCTCCCCCCACCCTTCTCTGAGCAGCAGTAAAATGAATGGGGACTCTAATACTGATGGCAGGGTTGGGACACCCCAACCAAGAAAAGAGCCCAGACCTGGGAAGAGAGGGAAGTAAATTGAAGTCAAATGAGGTTGAGAAACAAGATCCAAGTGGGAGATCTGGCCAGCCAAGAGACTATCCACGTGTGGGCTGACATCCTCAAGGCCTGGGCAGACAGGCCAGGGCTTGGAATGGTGCAAGGGTTTAAGCCGATTAGAAGGAGGCCACTATGCCCTCTCTACCATCATTGCTTACCCCACTTCTGTATAGTTTTGGTTGTATCACAGGGACCAGAATTGGAGAACAGACAGAACTTTCCTTGAGATGGCGTGTGTGTGTGTGTGTGTGTGTGTGTGTGCGTGTGTGTGTATACCCATGACAACAGGCATTTGCCTGGCAAGGAAAATAACTAGCCCTTCTCCTCCAAGTCAATAAGTCAATAACAGGCACCCAGAACATCTATAAGGTCAGTGATTTGGTGTTATGTGGACTCCTGGAGAAAGACCCCACACCCACAATCTAGTATGCATCAAAGGGGGACCAAGAAGTCATCATGTATTTACAATATTTAGTAGAGAATGCTATGTAGGAAGTGCAGAATATTCGAGGGAGAGAGAGAAAGTGGACCTTAGAGCTTAGGAAGGCTTCCTAAAGGAGATGATTCTGTGTTGAGCTCTGAGAATCAAGTTCATCAGAGGTGTGTTCCTAGACTACCCCTCTCCACCATCCCCAGAGAACAGCTGCAAATTCCCCTGTAGGTCTAAGATAAGAGCAGCACTGGGTCACACACACCTCGAATGGGTCTAAGACAACCGATCACCCCGTGAATCCCCAGAGCCTTCACATTTACCTGTGCTCCTGAGCGGTTCCAAGCCCTTTCCCTGAAGCTGCCAAAAAGGTCCCAATCCTGCTGGTGGGGCTGAGAAGGCGATTTGCAGTGTCCACACAGCCAGGGAGCCCCACCCCAGAGCCACCCTGGTCTGGCCCTTGAGCCCGGGGAAGGCGTGCCAGACCCCAGCTAGGCTGCCTGCTCAGACTGTAAGAGGGAGAAGAGTGCTGTGAGCGAGCTCCCTGGAGTCCGGCCAGGCCTCCCAGGCCAGCCAGGCAGGTGGAGGAGGAGCTGGAGAGAGCCTTGTAAAACCTCCAGGATCAGATTAACTCCTGAGGATCCATGGTTGGTGCTGGCTGGTGGTGGCCTCTAGGTCCACAGTAGAGCCCCACTCAAGCTGGTGAGGGTACTTCTCTCTTACCCTAGTCCTCCAGATAGGACCCTGGTTCACTTCGACTTGTTACCTTAATTGGAGCTGGCTGTCCACCTCCCACCCCCAACCCAGCAACACTTCTTGGGTAGGGTCCTTTGCTATGGAACTGCCTGTGTTCGTGCTTGAATGTTTTCTACAAAGTATACTTTTTATGGAGGCACAACTTGCATGACAAAATTGACCATATAAAAATGAACAACTCCATGCATTTAGTAGATCCCCAATGCTGTGCATTGAAATCACCACCTCTATCTTGTTGCAAAACATTCCTTTTTTTTATGGCACGTGTCTGTAGTCTCAGCTACTCGGGAGGCTAAGGAAGAAGTGGAATTGCTGGATCATATTCTGTGTTTAACTTTTTGATGCACCACTAAACTGTCTTCCACAGTGTTTGAATCGTTTTCCATTCCCACCAGCAATGTACAAGGATTCCAATTTCACTACATTCTTACCAACACTTAACATTTTTTAAGAGCCATCACAATGACTATGAAGTTACATCTCATTGGAATTCTGACTTGCATTTCTTCGGTGACTAATTATGTTGAACATCTTTTTATGTGCTTGTTCGTAATTTATATATCTTCTTTGGAGTAATGGCTGCTCAAATCCTTTGCCCATTTTTAAATTGGGTTGTCTGTCTTTTTTTGTTATTGTGTTTTTTTACATACCCTGGATGTTAGATACTTATCAGATATATGACTTGCAAATATTTTCCTCATTTTGTAGATTGTTTTTTTCACTTCCTTGGTAAAATGTCTTGATGCACAAACGTTTTTAATTTTGATAGAGTTCGAGTTATCTATTTTTTATTTTGTTACTTGCGCTTTTGTTGTTATATCTAAGCATCTATTGGTCGTTAAATTTTGGTCATGAATATTCACCCCTATGTTTTCTTCTAAGAATCATATGGTTTCTGACTCTTATATTTAGGTATTTGATTCCTTTTAAGTTAATTTTTAATAAGGCATGAGAGTATGGCTACAACTTCATTCCTTTTCATGAGAATGAAAAAGACTTTTTCCAGTTATTCCAGTATCATTTGTTGAAGAGACTATTTCTCCCTATTACATAATCTTGGCACCCTTGTCAAAAATCCATTGGTCATAAATGTATGGGTTTATTTCTGGACCCCCATTTCTATTCCCTTGATAAACTACTTATCCTATGCCAGTACCACTGTTTTGATCACTATAGTTTTGTAAGAAGTTATAAAATTTTTTTCTTTAATCTTGCTGTAACCCAGCCAAGGGGAGGTGTCTTGAATCAGTTTTCCTTTACCAAAATGGATATATCATGAAAAAGTCTCCCTTACTCTCAACTGTCCCTTGAAATTGTGAATGATGCTCCTAATTCTGAAGCTAGGAGAGAAGGAAGGAGGGAGCAGTGAAGAACCTAGGAATCTAGTATAAACACTGCCCCTTTCAGTTCTCTGTAAAAAGGAGGGATGTAATGCAGTGGAAAGAACATAGGCATGTGTGTTTTAGTAGCCCAGCTCTGAAGCCTGACAGCTATGTAGTCTTGGGCGACTTATCTTCTCTGACCCTCAGTTTTGTCATCTGGAGAATGGGTTACCATGAGAACTACATATGTGCAATGATATACATAAAGTCCAGATATACAACTGGTCAATAAATAGCATAGCATAAAATGGCATTAGAAAATGACCATGGAAACATGGGCTACCCCGACTACTCCAAGAGCAGATACACTTGTACCGAATGTGTGCGACTTGAGGACAGATCTCTTGTTTTCAGTCAGTCCCAGGTACACAAGGACCAGGACAGACAGTAGAAGAGACAACGATGACTCTTTTGTAAATCCCTACTTTCTTGACAGTAAAATGAGTCTCCCAGTTTAAAAAGAATCATGTGTGTTATTTGGGAAATCATCATGGTCAATACAGCTTTCTGTAAGTTCACAAATAGCGTTGTTGGCAGAGCGTGGTGAGCAGAGAAAGCAAATCCATATCCAGAATGAGGGGATTTCAGTGATAACCAATCACTGTTCCCTCCCTGATGGAATGGATCCAACCAAATTAATCATGCTACACTTATTTCTTTTTTTTTTTTAACTTTCAAAAAATTTTTTATTTTAAAATTGTGGGGTACAATTGTGGGTTTGAGTTCTTCTGGGTATATTCCCAGGAAGGGGGATTGTGGGGTCATATGGAAGGTCGATCTTTAGAACTTTTAGGAATCACCACACTGTTTTCCACAGAGGCTGTACTAGTTTGCACTCCCACCAACAGTGTAGAAGTGTTTCCTTTTCGCCACATCCTCTCCAGCATCTGTTATTTTTTGAGTTATTGACGATGGCCATTCTGACTGGAGTTAGGTGGCATCTCAGTGTAGTTTTAATTTGCATCTCCTTGATGTCTAGTGAGCCTTTTTCATGTATCTGTTGACTGCTTGTGTGTCTTCTTTTGAGAAGTGTCTATTCATATCTTTAGTCCACTTTGTAATAGGGCTGTTTGTTTTTTTCTTTTCAGCATATTTGAGCTCCTAATAGATCCTTGATGTTAGGCCTTTGTCAGACATGGAGTTGGCAAATATTTTTTCCCAGTCTGTGGGCTGTTTTCCTGCTCTCTTGATGGTTTCTTTGGCATTGCAGAAGCTTGTCAGTGTGATGAGGTCCCACTTGTCTATCTTATCTCTTAAGGCATGGGCACTTTGGGCTTACACTTACTTCTATTAAAGGAGTAGGCAAGTCAGACCTGATAGAGTTTTCTAACTGCTTCTAGAATTCCTTTTGTGTGAGGCATCTTTAGATGGTCAAGGATATCCCTCAGCAGAGACAGATGTATTTAGTTGGAATCTCCTCTGGGGAGCGAGCACATAAAAGGCCTGGAACCCATCGGCACTGCCTGGTGACTGGCCTGAGCCAAGTGCTGCCAAAAGGCCACCCAGTGTCAGTGGGTCCTCAGTTACATGCCTCCCTGAGGGAACACACAAACTCCATCACTGGGCACAGGCTGCCCTGCCCTGCACATCTCTGCACTACCCTCACCAAATGAAGTCCACGTGGTCTCTGCCTCTGTGAGTCACTTGCTTCCAAACTTAAGTTTATCCAGGTTCATGTGACTGAGCAGAGCCACAATCACATGTCTGCCAGCTGCAAGGGTGATGGAGGAAGCTTATTCCTGAGATTTACTTTGGGGAGGAGCTGACACGTGGAGTGAGAAGTTCTTCTGACATAGGTTGGGTGGTTGAAGGAGTTAAGTGTTGACCAAAAAAAGACAGTTGTCCACCATGTGGGGCATCATCGTGAGGTCCTAATTAAGCCTGATAAACCAAATGCTGCTCCTTTATTTTATTTTATTTTATTTTTTATTGAGTTGGAGTCTCACTCTGTCACCCAGACTGGAGTGCAGTGGCTGCTCCTGGCCATCGCAGCCTCCACCTGCTGGGCTCCGGCGATCCTTCCGCCTCAGCCTTCCGAGTAGCCGGAATTACAGGCGTGCGCTACCACGCCCGGCTAATTTTTTGATTTATTGTAGAGATGAGGTCTCACCAAGTTGCCCAGGCGGGTCTCGAACCCGCAGGCTCGGGCAATCCACTCACCTCAGCCTCCCAAGGCGCGGGATGACAGGCTGAGCCACCGAGCCCCGCTGCTGCTCCTTTATTTCCAAGTCCATCACAGTGAAGGCAGAGAGGAAATGGATATCGAGATGGGATGGTGCCAACTTCTCAACCATAGTCACAGAAGCCTTCCCACCTGCAGGATCTTTGTTCCTGAACCTGGCATTTGCTGGGCAATACATTCTTGTCACACAAGTGAAGGAATGCTTGGTCAGAGAAGACAACATTGGCAGATCTTACTCTCCTTGGGCACAATATCTGGCATATCTGGGACTAACCCTCACGCCCGCACATGTTCCTGAGCTGAAGCCTTCTCACTCTCACCTGTCCCATCCGTGGGCCGGATATGAAAGGTGGAACTTTTGCTTTGTTTCTAGTGCACCCAGTGGAAGGTGCATGCCTGCAGCCTGGGCACCTTGCAAGCCCTCCCGTGAGGGCCTGAACCTGCTGACTATGTCCCTAGATGTTGGCCAGCTGTTGGCTCAAGTTCTTCCCTCAACAGATTTACGTCTAGCAAGATATTGGAGGAGCAGGTGCTGGTGCTATTGATCGGACCTTGATATTACCTGCTACAGAGAAGCCCTCCTGGCTGCCCCATCTGCTGGGCCACCGTCCATGCTGGCCCCAACCAAACCCCATGAGACCATGTTTAGCTGAGTCAGTCCCTGTCCCTGAGGCTACTCCTTAATTCAAGCAAAGCCGCCAAGGTCCCAGGGTGCCCGTCTGAGTTGCGATACACCCACTACCAATTCTCACAGCAACTTTTCCAACTATCTTGGGCCTTCCTCATCCCCTTTCAGCTTGGTTTCCCAAGCCTGAGACTGAGAACATGGCTCTAGCCTTTCCAGTTCCCTCTTGCTCCTTCGAAGGGAGTTTTGACTGAAACAGCACCCTCAAAGCGTGATTTCTAAAATGTTAACAACGTGGCTTTCATGCAAACACAGAACGAATGCATACCAAAGGTTTGTTTAACTTATTAATGAAAGAAGTAGAGGATTGGGTAAAGCACTTTCAAAGGCAAATAAGTAAAGCTGCTTCAAAAAGCATTTGAGGAAGGGCATTTATATGTTTTTGAAAAAAGATTGTAAGAATAAAGTTGCTAGGTTGGATACAAAACTAGTTAATGTCTTTATAGGGCGATAAGACCATAACATGTGGAGATATATTTTCTACCAGACAGAAATCAATTGCATCTCCACCGGGAAAAAAATCAAGTTAACATGTAACTCCATAACATCTAGGCTTTTAATCAATAGTGAGTCAAACAAAGGTACATTCCTCTATAATTAAATATACCAGGGGTTTGTTAAACGATGCCCCTGTGTGACATTGAAAGAAGACACTGCCCTTTCTTTGCCTTATTTCTTACTTTTTATTAACTCTGCGGGTGGGTTGTGAGGCCCAGCTATCAGGGAAATATCACTAAGACACAGACCTGCAGTTTTGAAATCCTGCAGGGCCACCCCGTTGTTCCCAAAAGGGAAAAAGCCCAACTCGCGAGTGAGACATATGACCTTCTCCAGCCCACTGCTTGCCACTTCTGCACATATGCCCAGCATTCTGGCCTGTGCAATCCCCTAACACACTGGCCTTGTCCAGCCTTGACCTTGCCTCATTATTTCCTAAACTTGAAAAACCCTCCCTGTCATATTGTTCATCAGGATTGCTCCTGTGCTTGCTCCATGGCATTCCTCAGGAGGTACTTTCTCTAGAAATCCTTCCTCGACTCCCCAAACCTGGGAAATTCTTCACTCCAAACACAGTACCCATAGAAGCAATTATGGCAGTACTACCAATGACCAGGCTCTGAACGTACACCAGGCTTTGTCCTGAATTATTTATTAATATATCCATTGGAAACCTTTCAACAAAGGTTTAACAACGATAATTTTACCCCAGTTCCCATGTAAAGAATGTCAAGTTCAGAGAAATTAATTTTCTTCCCAAAGATCACACAGCTGAAAAGTGGTCAAGGAAGGACTCAAACACATCTTTCTGACCCATAGCTCTATTTGTTCCTCTGCTCTAGAGTGTTTTAATTTTCACACTGCTCTGTGTTGATTTTCATGTGTCCCCTGAGGAAATGAGCTTCATGGCATATGCATCCTTGCACAGAATGCCCAAGTCTATCTGAAAATTAGACAAGCCTGGCTCCCACAAAGAGATATTAAGGATGTGTAGAACAGTGTTTAGTGTATAGATGGTTGAAAGCCTTTGGAAATTCTGGGGTGACCTCGGTTGGCAAAGCCTAACCTACGAGCAAAGTGTAGTGGTGTGAGCCACTTCCTGACTGAGACCTTTCAGGTCCTCCAAGATAGTGGAATTCTAGTAGACATGCCCACATCATGTCTCAGTCCAAGTCTGCTAGCATCCTGGGGACTTACACGACCAACTCCCTCAGCTTTCAAGTGCTGGCAGCCTGTAACTTTCAAAATGTTTCTCCAGCTTCCCTTCAAATTATTCATGTATTCATTCATTCCACACAAAGGTAATGAACACCTAACGGGTGCCAGACACTGTACAAGGTGCTGTAGGTGGTGAAGGTTAGCAAATTAGACAGGGGCGGTCCCCTGATGGAGATTATATTCTAATGAAGGGAGAAAGCAACCAAGGAAATGAATGCATAAATGTGAAATTACTGTTGGGATAAGTGCTGTAAAGGAAAGGTACATGTCTTGAGAACATGGAAGAGAAAGGGTCTACTGAGCTGAGATCTGAAAGGCAGAATTGTATTGGAGGTGCAAGGAATAAGTTGAGGGTGAAGGGCGTTAATGATTCTGGTCTGCTAACTATTCATTGTAGGTATTGCAACATCACCTCATAAATATGTACAATTATTATGTGGAGGAGGGATATGAAGCCACAAGGTCACGGGAGAGTTAAAGGAGACCTCTCTGATATTGCAGGCATCCACCAACTTCCTTTCTATTGCCTTGCCAAGAGTCACCTTTGTGGCCATTGGTTCCTCCCAGGACAACTTGCCCTTATGCTCCAAATCTTCTCTGTCCAATCTCACTTATTACAGTTGAATTTGCAGCACACTTTTCTGACATCCCTACATTACCCATTATTTACTAAGTCCCATTAAGACAGGAACCATGTGGTATTCATCTTTATATCCTTGGGGCCTAACACATTGCCTGGATCAGAACAGCATGCAATAAATGAATGGATGGAAATATATGATGACTATAACACACTGGGTTATCCGTAAAGAGGACTTGCCACAACAGCCCGGTCATTCTGGGAAGATTCATCCCAATGAGGGTATCAAAACTAGAGGAGGCCCCTGAGATCTCAGATCCCAGTGAGGGGTGCAGTCTTTATATGACTGACCCGCCTGCCAGCCTTGGTGTGAGTATATCATAAATAAACTGTCAGTGTTTCATAAATAATTGGGTACCAAAAGTAAGATCAGCTTTTGCAAATAATCTAACTAAAGTAATAAATTCTAGGTGATATATAGTAGTTTTAACTTGCATGTTCCTGAAGACTAATGTATTACTCCCTTTTTCAAAAGTTTATTTGCCATGCATATGAGTTCTTGGTGAAGTGTGTATGTTCATGTATCTGTTTTAATGGATTGTTTTCTCACAACTGAGTTTTGAAAATTTTTAAATATATTTTGGATACAAGACTGTTAGAACATTTGACTTACAAATATTTTCTCCCACAAATATGTTTCCATAACTTGTCTTTTTATTCTCTTAATAGTGTCTTATGGACAGATTTTTTTCTACTTTGATGAACTCTAATTTATCAATTTGTACTTACTTTTTTGGTTATGCTTTCAGTATTTAAGAAACTTTTGTTTTTTTGTGTTTTTTTTTAGTTGAGTCTCACTCTGTCGCCCAGACTGAAGTGCAGTGGCCGCTCTCGGCCACCGCAGCCTCGACCTACTGGGCTCCGGGGATCCTTCCGCCTCAGCCTTCCAAGTAGCAGGAACTACAGGCGCACGCTACCACACCCGGCTAATTTTTTTTTTTTGATTTATTGTAGAGATGAGGTCTCGCTTGCCCAGGCGGGTCTCGAACCCGCGGGCTCAGGCAATCCACTCACCTCAGCCTCCCAAAGGCGCGGGATTACAGGCTGAGCCACCGAGCCCGGCAGCAACCACTTCTAATTCACTTTTCTGCTATTACTCAGACTGGATTAAGGAAAACAACATGGTTAATTTTAGTAGAGTATATAAAATGTTTGATTTAAATAAAAAATGATTTCACTACTAGACAATTAAAGTTTTAAATATGGTTAAGTACAATGAAATAAAACTTGAGTCGAGTACTGCAAATCTAATAAATATTACACCACGTCAAACAGGGCTGAGTGGAATAGTGTTGGTGAATTAAATCATTGTTTTGTAGGGGTGTGTTGCTCATTGGAGTCTCTGTTGAAGACCCTCTGATTGTGAGATTCTGACATTTAACTTCACCGGGGTGTTTTAACACCTGAAGTTTTATTTGTAGAAGTACCATTATTTATTTAGCTTTAAAGTTACAGCCAGAATTTCTCATAAGGAAGATTAGTGTCTCCTGCCAAAGAATGCCTTTAGCATCGTAAAACAGTGTGATTGAACTCCACAGCTTAATCTTCAATGAAACTTGTGTTTTTTGAGCAAAGTTCAACCAGTCAGCAAAGGACAGAAAACAAATTAGTTTATAAAACAAAAGAATTATCAATGTAAGTAAGAGAAATTAGGAAACTTTCCCCAAAAAGAAAAATTTTGAGACTGTCTATCTCCTCTCAACTACATTTTTATTTTATTTTTTTTGAATCAGAGTCTCACTCTGTCATCCAGGATGGTGTGCAGTGGCATGCTCATGGCCACCTGAGTCTCGACCTGCTGGTCTCAGGCGATCCTTCCTCCTCAGCCTTCAAAGTAGCTGGGACTTTAGACACCCACCACCATGCCCGATTAAATTTTTGATTTATTGTAGAAGTGAGATCTTGCCATGTTGCCCAGGCTGGTCTCGAACCCGTGGCTCAGGCAGTCCTCTTGCCTCAGCCTTCCAAAGTGCTGGGATTACAGGCATGAGCCACCGCGCCCATCCAACTACATTTTTTTTTTTAATAAGCAAAGACAATGTTTTAAAAATACCAATTATGGGATAGAAGTATTAAAAATGCAAATAACCACTTTCTCTCTAACCCATTTATTATTGACTCTGTGGAGGTTGATGTTGGTCCCTTGAGTTCCCTTTGTCTAGGACTCACATTTCTTGAGCTTTCTTCCTTTAAATTATGCGGTCATTAATATAATCACCCATAATGGAGCTTCTCTTTATTTGAGTTTTCCCTGTACTTTAAAGTGAATACCTGCATTAAATTAAAGAGACTTTATTTTCCCAAACATCCAGTGTTATGAAAGTGCCTAATTTTCATAGTATTAAGGTGAGACTTTGACAGACCATCAGGATCTAAAGTCCCAACACTAATAAAAAAGAATCTGAGGTACCAGTATCCATAGGTCTGCATGAATTTCTTTTCTATCTTATTTGTATCTCTCATTGCTTTCTAAAAATTTTCCAGTATGTTTTTTTGACTTTTATTAGTTTGAGACAGAAAAAGGAAATGGGAAATCTTAATTCAGATAACATGGAAAATGAGTCCTGTACTATTTATTGAGAAACTGTAATCATTTTTTCCCTTATATTTTAATTAAAATGTTGGGAAAAATATAGGAAGCTAGACTATACCATCAACAAGACCAGTAGCAAGGCCTTGAATTTCAGTTATTGGGTTAGTATAGCAGTACTCTCAGACCATCTATATATATCATGATATATGTGAGAGGTCTTGGCAAGTGGAGGTCACTCTACAACTCTTACTCTGTGTGGTTATTATTCTCATGGGGAAATAGTTAAAAGTGAGGGAAATAAACACATTTTGCATCATGTTGTGCTTGTTTCATCTGGAGTTCAGGGGTGTGTTTTGATAGAGGAAGTCAGTGGAGGGGAGCTGTATTATAATTTTATGGCCCTGGTCAGGCACTTCACCCACTCTTTGGAGAAAGCAATTTTAAGGTGGAGGAATAGAACACTCTCCAGCCAGTTCATCTCTAATTTGTACGTTCAGACATCATAGAGACCAATTATTTCTTTATTGCCTATGAATTATTAATTTTACAGCGTTTAACGCAGAATACATATTTGTGAAACATCACAGATATTTTTAGCTATATTTTGCAACTTAATTTAAACAAATATTGTGTTTAAAACATAATTTGTTTGTTTCTCCCCTTATTCTTTCTGCCAAAGTACTCCCTTTACCATTTGTCTATAATTACCTTTATATAATTATATATTCTATAATTACCTAACCTGTGTCTCCTCTTTCCACAGACAGTTTTCCCCCTGGATATTTGTCTTATATGGCTAGGAGCCCATTTTGTATGGCATTCTGTATGGCATAGCACAGTCTTTTGGAGTAATTTTTTGGTTAATTTCTGGAGAGCTGAGGTATGAAGGATCTCTGTGTGAAGCTGTTTACTCCTTTCTCAAAAGGAAAGACATTTACCGTAACAACAAATCTGAGCACCACTGCTCTTTTCACTGTTCTTTTTGTTTTTCACTGTTTCCATGCCAGGGACTAAGGGTCACCACCTCAAGGCCTTTTCCTATGAGAATGTCATAGTTGGGAAACGGTTTGAGGAGTATCATAAGGCTCACCTCCTGACACATACAGGTTTAGGTTTGCCTGATGTTTTCCCAAAATGCCTCTTTGAAGAAGTGATCGTGCCTTAGGGGGTACCTGGGAGCTAATGCTATTTAGCTCTGGCATGTCCCTGTCGAGAACATCTTGGGTCCAGGCATATGGGTTCTAGAACAGTAGGATTTCTGTTAAAATTTCTTTTGTTTATGCTCCTTTATAAGAAAAGTATTTTGCTTTTGAATTCTGGTGGTGTTTCTTGATATACATAAAGTGATTTGAACAAAAAAAATGAAATTGTCTTAGAGTTCCTATATGCAGTTGGTTTTGCAATCTATAAATTCCTTGATGGCAGCAAAAATACCTTATATATCATTGTAGCACATGCCTGGAACATAGTAAGCATTCTAAACTTTTGTTGAAAGAATAAGAAATATAGTATAGTAAATAGGGGGAAAAACAAGGAATAAAGAAATAGCAGTGTTGATTTAAGGGTAGTCTAATCAGTGTTATAAAAAAGTATTAATCTCACTCATAGATCAATGAGTTTTCTAACTATGGCATAACCAGATATGAACTTAGGAGGAAATCACATAGAAAATATTTTCAGATGGTCAAGCGGGCTAGTCTGTGGCCCCATGGGACTGCCATTGGGTTTTGCTTCATATGCTCATACTTAAATCTTCAGAAATCATTAGATATTTATCATTCATTTTGACAGGAACAGTAAAATAAGGTTAAAGATCTCATCACTCGAACATGAGAGCTATGTTTAGTTTTTCCGTGTGTATGGCCTTTACATAGTTGTAATCATAATGTACTTCTTGTTTTGAACTTTTTCAACTTACATTATAATTTTTAATGAAGTCATTAGATTTTAATTCTGCACACATGTTTTGGGATTATGAGATCTGGCATCTTAGTGTTTGTGTAGAAATTGTGCCAACATAGTTTATAGGCCAGGGGAAAATAAAACTGATTTTCTTAGGGCAATGCATTAAATATCATTGGCTGATTGCTTTTTTTCAGCAGTGTACTTCTGGAAATCTGGTTTTATTTTATGACTAAATAGAAAAAAGATAGTCTGTTGTACTGGTGAAAGTTTGGCGGGGGGGATTCTTTTTTGTGTGTTTTTATTTTCTGAACATGTCATAACTGAAAGTTAGAAAAAAGTAAATACTTATGCAGTTTAGAAGATCTTTGTTGTTGTTTTGTTCAGGGTCCTTTTATAGAGAATGAAAAAAAATTACTAAGTGATATGTTTATGAAGTGACTCTGTCAGTGGAACTTGAAGTTCTTTTTTAGTTTAACACTAATCTCAGTTGGTTGTTTGAAAATGGGACTGTGTGCCTGAATTATGTTTTTGTACCATCTCCAACTGTTCCCTGTGTGACTTTAGGTAAGACATCTAATCATAACTGTGAAAAGTAGGAATAAAAATATTTTATGCTGATTCTGATTATGATGATTAATTAGTTCATGATTGATAGGGCTATTGTGAATATGGGAGGAGACATTTAAAAATTGTGCTGGACTCTGTAGAATAGTTGTTTCAGTATGGGGTGAATTGTCAAAAGACCCCCATTCTTAGGAGCAAGCATCCGTGAAGAAGACAGAGGCCTGGGAGCTGACTGTTGATGAAGCACTTGGGGAATACATGTGGCTTCTGAGCATACTTAATTGACTTAGGCTCAGCTGTACTCGAGCAGTCAGACTTGTGGGACAGGGAGTCCCAGTTCAAGACTGGGTGACTGATTCACCTGGCCTCTTTCCTACAATGTCTGTCCCTATGAGTTGGTTCTTTTTTTTTTTTTGAGTTGGAGTCTCACTCTGTCGCCCAGACTGGAGTGCAGCGGTCGCTCTCGGCCATCGCAGCCTCGACCTGCTGGGCTCCGGCGATCCTTCCGCCTCAGCCTTCCAAGTAGCTGGAACTACAGGCGTGCGCTACCATGCCTGGCTAATTTTTTGATTTATTGTAGAGATGAGGTCTCGCTAAGTTGCCCAGGCGGGTCTCGAACCCGCGGGCTCAGGCAATCCACTCACCTCAGCCTCCCAAGGCGTGGGATTACAGGCTGAGCCACCGAGCCCGGCGGGAGTAA
>CAUYQG010081071.1:0-16443 GCA_963574415.1 Tarsius wallacei | reverse complement strand
AGATATTCCCCTTATTCTGTTGGACTATAGCACCAAGCCTCTAAGCCATGGCTCGATTCCAGGCCCAAGAATGTGAGCATGTGTGCTGCATTCATTGATTTGTTCGAAATGGAATAATCTGATGTGCATTCATTACACTGGCAACACTTACTCATCACTTATGAGGCCCTGGGTTTAAAACTTACATGAATTATGCTATTTAATCCCCATGACACCGGGGTGGCTGTGAGTGTGCCACTGCACTCCAGCCTGGGTGACAGGAGTGAGACTCCAACTCAAAAAAAAAAAAAAAAAAATTTGTTCAATACAATTGATATATTAGAGAACAATTTAAGTACAATGCAAATATTTCATTTGCATTTATATAATTTTGTTCATACATACCCAAGCTAAAAGACTGCACTTGGCTGAGCTTAGCTGCATAAAAATACACAAAATACACTCACATACATCCTCCAACATCTACAAACTACTTTCTTACCATGTACTGGAAGACACACTCATCCACATCTGGTGATATCTCTTTCCATCCAATTTCAGATTATGCTCTTTCCACCACTTCACAATAGCCACAAGCTTCACCTCACACAACACCCACTTTCACACGCAAACTTCAGGTCTTGTTCAAGATGAAGCATCATACTTGTTTGTCGTAGTTATGTATTTAACTGCGTGTAGGACAATGTGCTGTGGACCGAATATTTGTGTCACCGCCCCAAACTCATATGTTGAAACTGTAATCATAATTGTGGTGATATTTGGAGGTGAGGCCTTTGGGAGATGGTGGGGTCTTAGGTCACGAGGGGAGAGCCTTCATGATGTGATCAGCACTCCCTTATAAGAAGAGACACAAGTGGCTGGATGTGGTGGCTCATGCCTACAATCCAGCACTTTGGGAGGCTGAGGCAGGTGGATTGCTTGAGCCCAGGAGTTCAAGACCAGCCTGGACAACATAGTAAGACCTCGTCTCTACAAAAAATGAAAACTAATTAGTTGGGCATGGTGGCATGCACCTATAGCCCCGGCTACATGGGATGCTGAGGTGGAAGGATTGCCTGAGCCCAGGAGGTCGAGGCTGCCATAAACTGTGATCTTCATGATCATGCCATTACACTCCAGCTTGGGTGACAGAATGAGACCCCGACTCAAAAAAAAAAAAAAGAAAAGAAAAGAAAAGAAAAAGGAAGCGACACAGAGCTTGCTTCCTCTCTCTCTGTTCTCGGCCTTCTGAGGACACAGCAAGAAGATGGCTATCTGCAAACCAGAGACCAAATTGGCTGGCACCTTGATCTTGCACTTTCTAGCCTCCAGCTCTGTGAGAAATAAATGTCTGTTGTTTACACCACTTGGACTATGTTAATTTTGTTATAGCAGCTGAAACTGACGAAGACATAGTGTGACTATTTTTATTAGATGCCTTTTATTTTATGTGTCACTGACTAAGTTTTTGGGTCTCACACCCTAATCTCATTTAATCTCATTGTGGCAAAGCTGACTGTGTTATTATCTTCATTTTGTTTATTTTTATTTTTTGCATTATCTGTATTTTAGAAATGAGGAAACAGAGACATAGAAAAGGCTAGTCTGAGCTGGTTAGTGTAGGATCTCAAACTTAAATTCCTGGTAGAGAAACTAGAATAGGACCAGCCCTGCTCTTCCCACTCCCAGCTCACGCTCTCAATGACTACTACTGCATTGCCTCTCAGTGTGGTGGTGGAGAGACAAAGTGGAGGAGGATTGAGGCTCTGATCTGTATGGATACTGACTCCTAGGCTCCTGAACATGGAAATGCTGGGTGTCCCTCATAGAGTGTCAGCTTCCTTTCTTCTCTCTCTCCTGGCAAGGGCCCCGACACCCACCTGGCGAGGTGCTCCTTTCCTGGGTCTCTTCCCTCTTTGCCCGAAACTCTAAGGCATGACTGCCTCTTACTCTCCTCTGTCTCCTCAGTGTGTGATGTAGGGCCTGGCACCTGACCGGCCTCATAAATGTTTCTGGAGCTGGAGTAACCAGAACAGGAGGCTTGGCTGCAGTGAGCGGGCAGAAGGAGCCAAGCTCCTGGGGCAGGCATGAAGAAAGGCCCAGGAGGGCCAGCAGCAGCCTCTGCAACACACTTGGCAGCAGGGCAAACGCTGCTCCAGGAATTCCAGGAGTAATCTGAGCACCACCCCCCAACATCTGATTAGAAACCGAGGAAGACAGTGCCGGAGTTGACTCAGGTCAACTCCTAAGAGCCTACGTAAACCACCATGTGGCTGACCCAGTGCCAGAGTTGGTCTGAAGAGAACAGCTCTGAAGCTCCCCAAGGGTGAAAGTAAGCTCCTTGCTCCTCCCAGCCCATCCGTCCTTGTACTTTTGTGGCCGTTGTCCTCTGCCCTCCTTCAGTGGGTCTATCAGAATCCCATCTGTGCTTCATGGCCGGCCAAACACTCTCTCAGCCTCCAGGACCCCGCTCCCCACCAGAAACCTGCAAGAATCTCTGTTTCTTTAGAACTCAATGCACTGTGGCTTCCCATGCACCTTTGGTAATTCATCATGTCCACCTTTATGACGAGGCTTAAGTCATCATCGAGTGCTATTTCCTAACTTCTTATGTAGAGGCGGATCCTAACTTGAGAACGCATCGTGTTCTGAGGTCAACTGAAAACGGATCGTTGGAATCAGAGTACTGTTCCCATAGATGTTGTGTTTTAAATGGAGGGTGGACTCCCAGGTCAATTCCTAAGAGCCTATTTAACCCACCATGTGGCTGACCCAGACCATAGCAGAGTTCTGAGTGCAGGAGGGGTGGAGGTGGGGGATTATGCAGGAGGGAGAGGAGGGCAGAAAATATTTCCTTCTTCCTGAGCACAAGACCAGTTGCAGGGAAAAAAATGTTAAAAGAATTGAATGCATGTGCCACCACCTCTGCTTCTGGAACCTCCTTCTATCTGCTCCTCCCTCTTTCCTCAACTGTCACACTTCCCTGACCTTATGTCGACCACAGTAGTACCCAACAAGGTGTTCCTGCCTTTCAGAACACTTTGCTGTCTTCTGCAAACTTCCCTGCCCCCATGAGACCTCTCACTTTCTTTGTGGGGCTCATCTAAGCAAGGTATTAGGAATGAATACAATACGTATGTGCCCCCAGGAAGAAGTTTAGAGTGGGGCTAAGGACCTTGGCCTTCTAAATGTTCACTGAACATCACTGACATTAGGCAGATTGATTAACAGAAAAAAGATATACAAAATTTATTTAATGTGTATACATGGGAACCTTCAGAATAAAGACCCACCTTCCAATGAAATACAGAAGCTTGTATACCATCCTGAGGTTACAGAAAGAATGTGGGCTCAGAGCGTGACCAAGGTTATGGGAGGGAGGAAGGAAGAAGCTTGCCTAGCAAAGAGCATCTTGCTAGGTAGAGGAACTCTCACAGGTGGCAGCCCTCAGAGAGAATAGATGGTGAATGTTTCTTTTTAGAACTGTAAAGGTGTCAGACTCAACCTTCCCTAAATTCAGGGAAGTTCTGGATGCATTACTGGAGATTCCCTACAGATGCAAATTTCTCCCCAAAAGAGGCTTTGCAGGGCCACCTCAGTCTGCTGGCTCAGCGTCAGCCATTTCAAAATATGTCAAATAAAATAAATATATTTGGGGGTAAAATATCTTGATGTCCTTCCATAGCAAAGAAGTTATTAGCAGAAGCTTGGCGTCCAATAGATCTGAGTTCAGACCCATCTGTGGTGGTTGGTGACCTCAGACTAGGAATTTAACTTCCAGCCTCAGTTTCCTCATCCACTGATGATACACTTACCTCATAGGAGTGAGATAACTTTTGTGACCTAAATACTTCCCTGGGAGCTGACTTAAGGGTTCAAAGACTGCTGTTATTAGCTGATGAATGACTCAGTATGCAATTCTGCAGATAACCTCTATTGTGGGGTAACCCAAGCTTCTTAAATCTGTCAAGTTTGAAAAAAGTCTCAGCATCTAGTTCATGGAATATTACTTCTTTTCTATTTTCTCTTATCTGCCATCTAGAAATGCAGTTTCATTTTAGACATTTTTACTGTTTCCCATATGTCTGTTAAGCTTAAAAAAGAAAAGCATCTCCCAGCCTTCCCTGCCTTCTGTGTTGCTTTATTCTGGATGTTTTTTACTCACCTCTCTTCAAGTCACTGTACCTGTCTTCTTCTGCATATTATCATCATTCAAACTAATCTATTTCTTACATTAAACTAAACTAGTAATTTCTTTTATTGTAATTTTCAATTCAAGGAGCTCCATTTGATTATTTCTTATAGATTCCTGTTTTCTGGTGCAACTCTCCATCTTTTAAATTATTTTCTTGAACTGTTGATCATAGCTTAAAATTTTGTGTCTGTAAACTCTAATATATAGATCACCTCAGTCTGTTTCTATTTTCTATTTTATCTCTTTGCACAACTTCATTTTGTTCCCTCATTTACTGCTGCACCCAGCATGTCTGGTAATTTTCAAATTGGGTGTTGGACATTGTGCATGAAAATCATAGAGCCTTGGATGATTTTTTTTATCCTCCTTCAGAGACTATGTACATTTCTTCTGGCAGGCTGAGTTTGTTGATCTGATCAAAAACTGCTACTTATTTCAGGTTTCCTTTCATTCCTGGGGGTAGCTTTTCCAAGCTCTCAACTGAAAGCTTGGGTGTTTATCTGTGTCTTTCCTTCTTGGCTTGCCCTGAACCCTAATTTTTGTCTGTCTAGGACCCTAAGATGACTGAAGTTAATGAGTTTTTTTTAACATAGCTGATTTCTGTTTGGTTTTTGTGATAGTCTGGGTTAAGGATGTATAGGAAGCTGGTAAAACATTGTTTCTGGGTATGTATGTGAGGGTTTTTCTGGAAGAGATTAGCATTTGAATCAGTAGACTGAGTAAAGAAGATGGCCCTTACCAATGTGAGTTGGTATTATCCAATTTGTGGAGGGCTGAAATAGGGGGAAAAAAAAGGAAGAGTCAATTCACTCTCTCTGTTTGAGCTAGAACATCCATCTTCTCCTGCTCTTATGCTTTAGTACTTCTAGTTCTCAGGTCTTTGGACTTTGACTAGGACTTATATCATTGTCCCCTAACCTCCAGCCCTCTGTAGTTTTCAGGTTTTTAGATTCAGAGTGAATTATACTACTAGTTTTCCTGGGCCTCAGTTTGCAAATGGCAGGTTGTAGGACTTCTTAGCTTCTTAAAATCCTCCCCTCTCTCTCTACATATATACATATACACAAACACTATATACTATATATGTATGAGGGGGGCACCCCCAAAACCAGAATTTACTTATAAACAAATTGTATATTTATTCTTACATGTTTAAACTTCAATCTCCTTTAAAATACTCTCTGTTTGATACAATCAAACCTATCAAGACACTTTTTCCACTGCTCAAAACAGTTTTTGAACTCATCAATTTTGACATCTTTTAGTGTTTCTACTGTTTTTTGTTCTTCCACAGCAACAAAATGTTTCCCCTTGAGGACTTTTTTCATCTGGAGATGCAAAAGTCACTCAGGGCAAGATCTGGTGAGTAGGGAGGGTGGGGCATGGGGGTCATGCCATTTTTGACCAAAAACTGCTGAACCCTCAGTATGCTGTGGGCAGGTGTTCTCATAAATCTCCCATTATGAAATCGGCAAACATGTTGAAAGAATCTCCAAAATAAATTTCACTGAAGTTGAATGCAACCTCTCACAACAATGCTAGCTGGTACACTGAGGTCGATGGGATCCTAGAACACTTACCTAGCAAAAGAAGCCTATACTACAAGGGGCCCACCCTCCAAAAAATAGTTCCAGGTTTTTTTTATTTGTTTCCCTCATATATGTATATATATATATATCCATATACACATGCACACACATTACTATTGGTCCTATTACTCTGGAGAACCCTGACTAATACAGTTTCTCAGTCTCTAAGTGTGATGGATACTGTGACACACTCACTGCCTAGACCCACTTCAGTACTGAAGGACGTATTCCTCCAACTTCAGGTGTTGTCAATTGCCAGCCCTCTTTGGAGATTACCTCTGTTGAAGAAAACTGCTTCTTCCAGGGATTCATCTTCTTCAAGAGATGCCTGCACCCAGTGCTTCCTTGATTGCAGGTAAAAAGACCTGTTGCTGTGCAGCAACTTGGAACAACTCTGAAGAGTAGTGCTAGCTCCAGCACTCTCTGTGGAGTTGGCAGAGGCAGAGGCTGCAGCAAATCTTCCTTCCTTCCTCTCTCTTCCACAGAGGATGACCCTAAAAGCACCCCCTAATAAACATTGTGCTCATTAATATCTGTCTCGCAAAACATGACCTGTGACATTAGACCTGTGCATACACAACTTAGAAGTCAGCAATGCCTTGAGGGAAAATTGTGCACCAAATATCAGGCGCATTTCAATGCATTTCCAGTGTCTGTGAGATCTTGGCCCCTTTGGGGCCCTGGCTGCCTTGGTTGCTATCCAATGCCTTCCAACAGTTGGCCTTTGTGTTTTATCCAGCTTTTATAGTTGTTCTCAGTGGGGGATTAATCTGATATCATCCGCTCCATCATAGCTGGAAACAGATCATGCTGACTGTTTTAATTCTCAGAAGCCAGAAAGAGAAATTATGGAAACTGTTGCTGGGAACCTAATTCTGTTCAACAATGAACTGTTGATTGGGGGTGTAGAAATGATGAGAACTTGAGGAGAAAATGACCTTGTTGCCTTAGACTCTGCAACACCCAGAAAAGGGACTACAGGACACAGCCAGATTTAAGAGACATAAGCCTTGGACTTTAGGAATATAGTTTTAAAACCACCCAAGGAAAAGAGATAGAATCCCAAGGCCAGATAAGTAAAACAGAAGAAATATCAAAAGACATCTGAGAACAAAAGTGAAATTTTGATACAATAATGGCAAAACATACCAGAGAAAGAAAGAGAAGCAAATCTAAGAAACAAACTGATATGCTGATATGCTTCTTGGGAACATAGAGTGTAAATTATTAACAGGCAATAATTAAACATGGACAACTTATTATGTTGAACAATAGCAACAAAAATAGAAGGGTCTAAAGAAGGTGCTGATGGGCTGGGTGAAATCTAACAATATGAGAGTTAATAGGGACAATGTGTTTACTCAGGGCCTAAGAACCCACTTCTCAAGGGCAGGGTGCTAAAAATCAGGTTTAGTAAGTGACAAGCAAAGAAACAAATGAACAAAGAACCTTAAGCACTTTAGTTTACTTTAAGTGCAGTATGAATCAATGGTATGCACTTGCCATCTAAAATAAATTTTTAAATTGCATTAATAGGAGGACAGTGTCTTAAGTGAAAAAGTCTTGTATTAACTCTGTGCTTGTGGTCTAACCTCAGACCCTGCTATGGTCTCAATGTGTCCCTCCAAAATTCATGTGGAAACCTAATTCTCATTGTGGTAGTATTAAGAGGTGGGGCCTTTTGGGAAGTGGTTAATTAAGTCATGAGGGCTCCACCCTCATGAATGGGATTAATGTTCTTATAGAAGATGTTGAAGGTAGTTACTTTGTCTCTTCTGCCATGAGAGAACTCAGCTAGAGGCACCATCTATGAAGCAGACAGTGCCCTTAGCAGATATAAAATCTTGATCTTGGACTTCTCAGCCTCCAGAGCTGTAAGAAACAAATTTCTGTTGTGTGTAAATTACCTAGTCTAAGATATTTTGTAATAGGAGCCTGAATGGATAGTTAAAATAGATAGACCTTAACTACCACAATCAGAGCAAGACATTAACCAGCAAGGCTGTGTTGGGGGGCGGGGGTTTGGGGGGAGAAGGAGGGCAGCCAAGATGGTGAAGGGAATGGATCACATGAGGGACTTCTTTTTTTTTTTTTTTGAGACTGAGTCTCACTCTGTCGCCCAGACTGGAGTGCAGTGGCCGCTCCCGGCCACCGCAGCCTCGACCTGCTGGGCTCCGGCGATTCTTCCACCTCAGCCTTCCAAGTAGCCGGAACTACAGGCGCGTGCCCATGCCCGGTTAATTTTTTGATTTATTGTAGAGATGAGGTCTCGCCAAGTTGCCCAGGCGGGTCTCGAACCCGCGGGCTCAGGCAATCCACTCACCTCAGCCTCCCAAAGCGCGGGATTACAGGCTGAGCCACCGAGCCCAGCAGAAATGGAATGAGTAGGTGCTCTGTGGGAGTTATCTTCAAGTATGCATTTGGCTATCAGATCAAAGAGGCTTTTGATTTGATTTCTTTTCCCGTCATGTCATAAGGGACAGACTATGGGAGAGAGATCTCGATTCAAATACATGAAGGAATTTTAAATGATCAGAACTGCTGGAAAACAGAATGGGCTTTCAATTGGTGATGTCTCCCTCCCTGCTGTGTGTTAGGAGAGACTCAGGGCTGAGGATTATCCCAGTGGTTGAAAGGTGGAGGGGGCAAGGGAATATTTTGGTTGGTCTGCAATGTTTAAAAAGTTTAAGCCAACATTAAAGTTTAGAAGATTTTATGTAAAATAGATTTCTGGCTTCCTTTGAAAAACAGGAAGCTCTCCTAATACTTGGCCCTCTTTTCTGCAAACCAACCAGTCAACCAGAGCTAGTTTGCTCATGCCCTGTCTTAGTCCATTTGTGTTGCTATAAAGAAATACCAGAAACTGGGTGATTTATAGAGAATAGAGGTTTATTTTGGTTCACACTTTTGCAGGCTGTACAAGAAGCATGGCACCAGCATCTGCTTCTGGTGAGGGTTTCAGAACGCTTCCACTCATGGTAGAAAGCGAAGGGGAGTCTGTGAGTACAGATCACGTGGCAAGAGAGACAGCAAGGGACACGAAGGAGGGAGGTGCCAGGCTCTTTTTAATAATCAGATCTTACAGGAATCAACAGAGTGAGAATTCACTTATTATCACCAGAGTGGCACCATGCCATTCATGAAGGATCTGCCCTCATGATCCAGATACCTCCCACCAGGCCCCACATCCAACATTTGTCTCCTCTAAATCTCAAATTTCAACATGAGATTTAGAGGAGACAAATTTTCAAACTATATCATCCCCATTGCACCAGGCTATGTTTTCCAGTTTCCCGAAGTCTTTCTCACTCGTGCAAGGTATGACCAGTTGAGTAGACCAGTTTAACTCATTCATATCACCTATCTGGGACTGTAGGCATTGGAGTTTGAACCCTTATTGTAGAGGAGATTGGACTATCAGATGAGGGCAGGGCAAGCCCATGGCCTTAACACCCCCTCCCTTTTCAGTAGGATATATCTATCCAGAATCCTGTGGTGTGGGGTGGCTGTGCTGAGTCATGGTCCCCATGGCAGAACGAGCAGTTTGGGTTAACACCTGATCCCTGGGCTGTCAATTCACATGTTGACAGTGACACATATGGATCCATCATGAACGTATAAGCCTGAGCCAATCAAATGTTTTCTTTGAGTTTTTAAAACTAAGAAAAGCAGTGTGAACCGTCAAGTTTGCAATGGTTTTGATGCTAAGAAAAGGTCAGAGAAGTCATGGTGGGCCAGAAACAAGTTGAAATTATGAGACATTGTAAACAGAATTAATTTTGAAGAGATGGGAAGGAGCATGTGAACACAGAGGTAGATATATCTTGAGGGAAAAACATGTGACCTGATTGAAACAAAGCAGTTGCTAGTCTCCAGAGCTATCTTGGTTCCTTATAGTTTTTCAGCTTCAGACCCAGTTCATGTGTTTTCTTGCAATAAACTCCAATTTCTTGAACTAACTTGAGTGTTCTTTTGTCCTTGCACTCAAGAAAAGCTAACTAGAGTGACCCTTAAGGCCTCTGCAAACCCGAGAGTCTATGATTCTACCAGTTGGCTCCAGGATATGAACCCTCCCTTCACCCAGGTAGCCAGGCACACTGTGGACAGATAACAGATTCAGTAGGAATCCATCTGTAAGATTACCTTTTCCCCTTTTGCTTCTGCATCAAAGGTATGCATGTAATTTAAAAGGCGTAAACATACAAGCACCTTAAGATCTAATTTTATCGCATTATCAAATTCCCAACAAGAAAAAAAAGGCGTGCAGGTAAACCTAGTTGTTTTCTTATGTACATCTGTTAGTCCTAATCAGACAACCTCCACTTAAGTGATAGAAAACTACTCAGATGTTGTCAGACTTGTGAACTTGAAGAATATTGAACTTGTGGATTAAGAGCTTAACATTACAAATGAATGTAAAGTGGTCTATCAGTTCTGGTATGATTATTTTGGAAGTGTTGTGAGTTTGTAGGTGACTATAATCATAAACGACTTTTGTGATACTGAAGACTGCCTTGTTGCATCATCCTTTTGGAGGAGTAGCTATTTGGGCCCCAAGGAGAAAAAAAGAAGGATGCATATCATAACTCATCATAAAGCCGCTGATTTGTCTTTTGTAAGCAACTGCTGTTGAAATGAGATGATAAAGAACTTCAGGCTGTAGCTGCCCCAGTGAAGGAAGCTTAGGATGTGTAAAGAAAATTTGTTGTTGGGGAAAGCTGCCAACTCTGATGGCGCCTCTCTGGCACCAACCAAACAATCTGAAACCTGTTTCTGAACAGTCACATAGATTGGGGGACCCACAGACACAAAACAGCTGGGTAATTGACTGAACTTTCCACTTTGCAGCCAAGTATTTTGGCGTCATGGAGATTAAGACTTGACTGATCTCACTGGAAAATTGTTCAAGCCTTCACTACTCTGCTTTTGTAGCATTCCCCGAGGGAAGGAAAAAAAAAACAAAACACCTGCTTAATCATTTCAAAACCTATAGATATAGGACATTTATGATAAATTAGTGAACAAGCAAATGTTTCCCCTTTCCCTATTTCTGGTAGAATTTCAAAGATTTGTTCTGTCAGAAAAAGATATCTTAGCAATTTCTAGTAATAAAGACAACAAAAAACTGTCAAAAAGAATGAGAGCAAGTTTTATTGTTCTCTTTTTACATTTCTTTTAACTTTTCATGCAGTGAAATACAGCAAGAGTCTCTCTTTGTGTTATAATTTTGTATGGGTTTTGACAAATGCATAGCATCACACATGCATCCATCATCACCATCGCGTATGGAATAGTTCTATCATCCCTTCCACATTCCACCATGCCTCTGCGATCAGCCTTTCCCTCCTCCCCCACCTGACAACCACTGACCTGTCCTCTGTCACTGTAGTTTTTCCTTTTTCACTTTTGCTAAAGTTCTCACTGCTATAATGTTGTGTGCGGGAAGAAAAAGAGCAGGAAAAACATCTGGGGCTGGGGGGTGTCTTAGAAGACAAGACCGAGGAAATGGAGGAGGCACTGTGCTTGTCTAGGAAATTATTTTCGTCTGTACAGAGAGAGTACCTTCCAGGTGATGAGAACCAATCCGAAACGCAACCAAACGGAGCCACAGCGATACTGTTAGGAAGAACAGATAGGCTTAGTCTTTGACTGTCTTTAACCAGCCTTGGGATCTGACCCGGGACTGGGTCATTAACATGAGTAATTAGCTCCTGTTTAGTTATGAGGGCAGTCGTGCTGTCTGATGTGGAGAGGAGTGCACATTAACTCTGCGCTGGCTCCGCAGCGGCCCCTTCATTATGCTCGATCAACGCAGCAGCTGGGCGAGCCTGCCACTCCGCTCGCGGTAATTGCCTTCTGAACAATGGCGTGTGTCAGCTTGATCCTGCTTACTAGAGGAACATGATTTGTTGCTACAAGTAAACCTGGTGGCAGGAGGGGCGGCCGGCTGGGCTCGTGTTTGGGAATGGAGATGGATATTCAGTTTTACAAATCAAGTTTAAAAATTAAGTTAGGTTGGACTCCTAGGGATTCCGGAAGGTACACTCTTATTCCTGCCCTGTGCTGGAAGCATCCACACACGATGGATGGTTACCCTCATTGTTTGGATGAGGAAACCTGTGTTCCAGGGGCTGCCTTCCAGCCTCTCTGCCCCACACAGTTTCCTCATCTTTGCAGGCTCTGAACCCCTTCATCCCTCAGGGGCCTTGATGAATCTTAAAAATGGTGGCATGGCCAATTTCTATAAGGAGACGGTGGCTCACACACTATGTGTCGGTCCTGAACTATGTTTCATCAGAATTGGTCCTCCCAGGAAATCTTCTAAGAGTTTCACAGCACCCTATGAGGTACACTAAGGGCAGGGAAGGCAAATTCTTTGAGCTTTTTGAAGGCCCCTTTAAAATGGCCGCTCCCTCAGCTGCTCCTTGTTCACCTCCAGCTGTTGTTTACAAGGAGGTTTAAGAAAAATTGTTGAGCCCTCTACCAACTGTCCTAACAAGCAAGAATCTCAACTCAGACTCTCTAGAGGAAACCTTGATCCTTCATAACTTGGAGAAGTGAGTGAACACCCACCTGTGCCACCACCTGGAAGTGACTCTGCTGAGGCCCCAGCAGGGTCTGAAAGCCCCATTGGTCCCATCAAATGCAAGCAGTTGTTCCATGAAGACGTGTGTGTGTGAGAGGGGTAAAAGAAAAGGGGAAAGGCAGTCTAGGCTGTGTGTTAGAAGAAGTTACTGGCCAATGAAACCATAGTCATCTCAGACCACTTGGTGACATAGGTCCACACACACCCCCTAGAGCCATGGACTTGTAGGAACGGTGACAATGACCGGGCGGGTGATTGAACAACAACAAAAAACTGCAGGCTCTGGAATAAGGTCAATGTGCACCAGTTTCCAACTTTCACTTTCTTCATCACCTTGAGAAAATTCCTTAACTTCTGTGAGCCTCAGTTTCCCCATCTGTTAAAATGGAGGATATTATTACTGCCCTCAAAGGATTGTTGTGATACATAAGATCATGCAGCTAAAGCTAATAATTTAAAGACAATTTGACTCCAAATTCATACCCTTAGGCACTGGGCATTTTGTGTGTGTGTGTGTGTGTGTGTGTGTGTGTGCGCGCACGCGTGCGCGCGCAATTGTGTCTATGCATGTATTTCTATTGCAGTGAACTCGGCTGAGAAATAAATCAATTTAAGATTTTTTTTTCCCCCCAGCTCTGTGGGTCTTATGATAGAGCTAATAGGTTGAATGGGGGTGTGTAAGACCATTTAAGAGCTGCTAATAAGCATTTAGATAAGATGGCATCTTGGCTTAATTGGAGATTCTACCTACAAGGGCTGAGAGGTGGTCTTTTAGAGCAGTGTGATTAAGTGGTTTCCACGAAAACCTCAGGCAGCAAGTAGTGAGCATACAGTTATCTGGCTTGAATATTAAAGTCTGATTATGGAGGAATCATGGAACCAGCCAGCTATTATCTAGCAGGTTTATTCATGGTTAGTTAAGTGAGAATGAGAGCCCTCCCTTATGTGGGTAATATTGGGTTATCAGACTCAGTTTGGGCACCCCCGTCCACTGTCTCATCACCATAGAGCCACAAACAACATACACAGCTCCCATCATTCCCCACCCCTCCAAAGAAATCCCTACAGCTATGGACCTTCAGTACTTATAAGAAATCTACGAGATGCTCATTTAAAAAATAACTTTAAAAAATTACCCAAGTAACATGTGTTTATTGTAGAAAAACAAGAAAATGCAGTTAATGAAAGAAAAGGAAATTATTAAAATAGTCACCTACAAGTCCCTTTCCCCTGCCCTGCAAGATAATTGTTGTTAACATTTTGGTGTGTTTCCCTTCAGGATCTTTTAAATGTATGCACACGCGCACACACGTGCACACACACACTCACAGACTATACATGTATGGAGATATGCGTATGTTTATTTATAGAAATGGGATTGCACTGCACAGTTTTATAACCTGAATTTTTCACATACTATCTCATGAACATTTCCAAGTCATTAAATCTTTGAGGCACTGTGTCTCTTTATAAGGGGAAGACATTTGCCGTTCGGCCCTCCAAAGAGGCCTGGCCCTTGCCTCTACCCCTTGGGTGTATTGTGAATTCAGGAAGCTTGAATCAGCTGTTGGAGACCCACATGCAAGACATCAGCTTTCAAAGACACTAAATAAGAACCAGAGTTATTGTGGCTTCTTCATAAAAGTGAACTGGAATAACAAATGCTGTCTGACATCTCAGCCAGCAGGGACCGTTTGCTGTGTGTGTACATTTGCAATCCAAATAAGGCATCAAAACACGAGAAGAGAATGGATGGCGGAGCCCAGGGGGCTGGAAGTGCTTCCTTGTCACTTCTCTGGCAAGCGGAATGATCTTCTACCATCTTCTTACCTTCATCGTACCATAAACCTGCCGTGTAGTTCCCTTTGAGGGCTGATAGCAGCCAGACCTCCAGCCTACAGATAAAAGACTTGCACGCGTTTTGCCAGCAACCTCTGTATTCCTCTGTTCTTAAGCGTTTTCATGCTGGCTCGGATCAGTGGGTCTTGGTGTGTTGATTCTGACACGAGCTAATCCTCGAGGCTCCAGGGAGAAGGGTTTTGATGTCATTTCAAAATAATGTTAATGGAATCAACCTTAATTTATTAACCAAGCAAAAGCTAGAGATTTCAAAAGTTGTTACTAACAAAAAAGGACAGACGGTTTCTGAGCTGTGCAGTGTTTGCCTGCTTGCTGGTAGGGGTTCCTCTAGCCCCACAATAGGGCATTCCTGCTGTCTGGCACCATCTCACTGCGTGTGTCAGAACTCCTGGTGACAGGTGATATACCATTAGAACCACCTTAGGCTTAAGGGGGAAAGCTTTGTGTATTCAAACCATAGGACGGACATTGGTACGAGTGGGCCCCGGGTGAGCTTTGGGTGCCATGGACTGTCACTACTGTCCCTCTCTCATCTGCTGTCCTCAGAAGGCTGATTTCATTCCCTCCACAAGAACATTTCTGTGGCCTCTGTCAACAGGAACCTTGGGAGGCCTCTGATTAGCATTAGTGGATGGAGTGAGTGCCATGATAGTGGTCCCCCACACTGCCTCATGAATGAAACGCAGGAGAGGGCCCTCTAAAGGCAGGTAGTGTCTTTCTCAAAAAAGAAATGGGCAGATTTTAAAAGAGATATACTCAACCCTTCCTAGCCAGTTCTATTTTTCAGTCCTTTCAGATATAAGCTGTCTTTGCACTGGGTTCTTCTTGTCCCCCTCAGCCTCTGCCCATCTCTGCTCACTTGCCTCTGTTTATGCTTGTGCCCAGGCACACATTTCTTTTCCTCTCTATCTGGATCCTGTGCATTATCCAAGAGCTCAGTCTCATCAGGGCTTTCCCCATCATCCAGCCTCTGCTTGAATCTCTTGTCCCCAAACTTGTCATCACAGATTGTCTTGTGTTTCCTGAGCTAAGTCTTATTTCTACATCCCTCCCTTCTGCCCTTCATGGGAGAGTTGACTTTTTAACCCATTTCGCTCTGACTTCTACCTCTTTCTTTTTACCAAAATGCTTTGATAGACGCACCAATGGCGTCCGCATTACCCAATGGTCACATCTTAGTTTTTACCTTACTTGACTTTCAGTAGTATTCAACACCACTGACCACTGTTTCATCCTTAAACCCTCTCTTCTCTTGGAGTTCATGACACTAAGCTCTCTTTGTTTTTCCCACTTAGTTATTCCTACTCAGTCTTTAAAAAAGGGTTCCTGTCCTCTTTCTGTCTACAGTCTCTTTCTGGGTAATCTTAATCATTTCCATGGTTTTATATACCACTTAGTGCCGTGGACTGCCTCATTTATGCCTTCATTCAACTCTTCTGAACTCCAGAACACATCTTGCTCTCCATTTGTCATTTCTACTTATATGTCTCACAGACATCTCAAAGTTAGCATGTCCTTTGGCAAGCGGAATTATCTTCTACCATCTTTTTAACCTCCATTGTACCATAAATCTGCTGTGTAGTTCCCTTTGAGGAAAATGAATGATTTCATCTTGGTGAAGGGAAGGGTAGTGTAGAATAAAAAGCTGACGGTGAATATTGGGAGAAATCAATGACTATGAGATGAATTTTGGAGTTGTAATCAGTGGAATAGTGAAGGAGAGAAAACCGTCAGGGTTGACTCTAGCAAAAGCAACTGGGTATATGGAGGAGCCATTTACTCAGATGGGGAATCCTGGAGGAAAGAACCCAGTTTCTGTCAGCTTTTTATTCTACACTACCCTTCCCTTCACCAAGATGAAACTCTTGACTCTAGATATCTTTTCACATCATTCCCCTGCTCTGACACTCCAATGGTGGCTTATTACATTTAGAAGAAAATCCAAAATCCAAACCTTTTCCTATTCAGATGTGATATGATACCTGCCTCTTTTTCTAGCTGGCAGTCCCAGCCAAACCGACAATCTTTGTGCTCCTTGAACCTGTCACGCTCCTCTGGCCCACCCATTGTTCCTCTGTCTGAAACTTTCTTCTCCTCACTCTTTGCCTGTATCCTTCAGGCCACAGCTTAGGTCGCTCCTACAAGAAGCCTTTCTTGACTTCTCCAAACTAGATTGAGACTGTGTGTGATACTCCATCACAGCATTTCTACTTGTCTACATTAAATGTATTGTA
>CAUYQG010081068.1:0-19804 GCA_963574415.1 Tarsius wallacei | reverse complement strand
AAAATTTATTGTAGAGACGAGGTTTCACCAAATTGCCCAGGCCGGTCTCGAACCCGTGGGCTCAGGCAAACCCCTCACCTCAGCCTCCCAAAGTGCTGGGATTATAGAGTGAGCCACTGCGCCCGGCCTGGTTACTATATTTTTAATCATAAAAATAACATGCTTCTTGTGGAACATCTGGAAAATACAGGTAAGTACAAAGAAGAAACTAGAGAACTACCTTTAATTAGATTTTCTTAATGTCAGTCTTCCTCTCCTCTAATTATTTTACATAATTGACTTATATCATATATAGGTTGGTAGAAAAATGACACAAAATTCCAGATGGTATAACTATTTGTTGAATAAATTATTTTTTCTCTTCAGTATTTTTTATTTACCTTTTTGACACAGTTGAAACCAAACAATTTACTTAATTTTGCATGCTCATCATTTTATTTGACTTACAGAATAAATGTTTCCACATGTTATTAAAAACTAATAAACACGCTTTTAATTATTGCATCATCATCTATCATATTAGCATTCTCTCATTTTTTTAACCAGTGCTCTATTATTAGATATTTGTATTGTGTCCTGTTCTGAATGTTATAAATAACACTGTATACAAAACTTTACATTTCAGGATATTTTCTTCTGACAGCATTCTAGAAGGAAAATTCCTGGGTCGAGGTCAGTGACATTGTTAAGGCTGCTGATGTGTTTGCTGAGCTAGTCTTACACTCTGGTGTTTGTGGAGCTGTCACAGCCAAACTTGGATCATGGTGTTTTGCAGAAGTGCCTCAAGGGATTGACATGCAACCTGCACTGGAAGAAAGGGGCTCAGGGAACAGCACAACAGCTATGTGGGTCTCTACTGCAATGACAGTGAAGACAAGCTCTGTCCTTTCCCACAGGTATCCCCCAGCTAAATAATTCCTAAAATTGTCTTCTTGGCGATTTCCACTGCTGGGCTCTGAGTCAAAACTGGCATGTCAGACGATTTTTAAACACATTTTCATTTTCTGCTTGCATAAAATGATTATTTTTCATGGTTAAATAATACGAGTACATCAGAATACATTAAGTAAGCTAATTTTCTATTGCTTAGGTTGCTTCCATTTTTGTACTGTTATTAACAATGCTACAGTGAACGTCTCTTAAAATAGACTTTTGTGTTAATCTCTGATTACTTAATCAGGCTGGAGTCCTAGAAGTGAAATTAGTTGTCAACTGTTATGAACAGTCAATGGGCAACAGCTTTAAAACTGTTTATGTTGCCACATTACTTTCCTGAAAAGCTATGGAGTCTTCAGAGTTGCAGTGAGCACTCATTTTACTTTTCAACCTATTTTTACAAAATATCACTGTGCTTACAAACACTGGATACCATGCTGGCACTGTATTTTCTTATCATCTTCATAATTTTAAAAGCATAGACAATTACCCCAGTTTTACAGATGAAACAGGACAGACAATCAAAGTAAATTTTTCAGCTAAATCAGCTAATCAATGACAAAGCAGGAAATTGAACTGGGCAGTTTAGTTCCATTGCTCTCTCAGCCACTGCGTGATAGTGTCAGCATTAAATAACATATTTGTGACTTACACAATTTGATAGGCAAATAATATTGTTAAAATTTGTATTTTGGGCAGGGTGTTTTAGCTGCTCTTTGACTAATTATATTTTTCCTTCTAGAAACTGTATGCTAGTATATTTGCCCACTTTTTCACTGTGGGGTATGTTATTTACAATCAGGTTCAGTTACAGGTGTCAGAAAACCCCAAATAATAATAATGCCAACAAGGGGAGAGCCATGTCTCGTGGAAAGGGGAGCCCAAAGTGGTCAGTTCAGGGCTGTAAGGACAGTGTGTCTAACCATACATAGCCAGGTTCCCACCACCTTTCTTTTTCAAGAGTCTTCATATTCAGCTTTGATCTCTTTGGCCAACGTGGCCTTTCACGTCACTTTCATTTTCCAGCCATCAGAAAGGAGGAAGAAAGAAAGAAGAAACATCCTTTAAGGATATTTCCTGTGAGTCACAAATGGCACTTCCACTTACATCATTGGTCAGAATAGAGTCACTTGACCAACACTAATCACTGTTACATGGCCGTATGCAACCACAACAGAGGTTAGGAGATGTTGCTCTCTCTCTGGAGGCAGCATGCCTGGGTCCCACAGGTGCTAACAGAGAGGAAGAGGGTGAGGATGCAGGGAATGGCCAGCACACTGCCACAATAGGCTTGCTTAAAAACTTTATTTGTATTTTTTAAACATGGCTGTGGCAAGTATTTTTCCCAGTTTCTCACTTGTTTTTAAATTTGCTTATGTTTCTTCTTACAATTTAACTTTTTCATGTGGAAATTTTCAGCCCTTTTTCTAGAATAAAGAGAACTGTATCATGAACCTTGATGCACCAAACACTGGCTTCAACCTTGTAAATCCAGCCAATCCTGTTTCATCCACCCCCATCTCACCTAGATTATTTACCATGCCCTAGACACATACAACTTCAGCTGCAAGTGTCTCTAAAAGGTAAGGTGTCTTTAAAAATTGCTACACCTTAAAAAAATCAATACTAATTCACAATTTTATCAACTATTTAGGCAGAGAACATGTTTTCCCCCGTTGTAAGATACTTTGATGACAGTTTGATGGCTTAAATTGGGATACACTTAAGTTTCATAAATTATGATTATTTGATATCTCATTTCTTTGATATGTTTTTTAGCTTACATTTTAAATTTAAATTTTAATATTAATCTTTTCTTTTTTAAAGTTTTTTTCCATTGTGTATTTTCTTAAAATGTTCTTTCCCATCAAAGGACTGCTTTCTTTTAGCATATGCCTTCTATTTTTTCTTTCATATTTACTTCTCTTATTCATCTGGAACATATTGTGGTATGAAGACAGACCCTGATTTGATATAGTTTTCCACAAAGCCAGTTTTCCAACACCACTTTGCTGGAATGATCCATAATTCTCCCATTGGTTTATAATACTTCATTTATAAAGTATCCAAGGTGCACATAGGTTAGGATTCATTCCAGAGCTTACTTCAGTTCATTCCACACTAACTCTTCTGAATTTTTATTGGCTTTTTATGTTCTTTTCTCCTAGTATTTAGTATTTTTTTTTTCTATTTTAAATATGTGGGGTACAACTCAGAGTTAGGTATACTAATGGCCATTGTACAGATATAGTATTATTTTTTAAACACTATTTCTGAAAGAGTTGACATCTTTACAATCTTTCATTTTTCTATCAGAAGATATGTCTTAGTCATATCTTCTCTTGGTTTTCTGTAAAGTTTTGTCATTTTCTCACTCTTTACTGTTAAAGTCTCCTTTTTAATTTATTTTATTTTGTTTTGCTTTGTGTCCTATTCACTGGTTAGCTTTGTTTTGTTTCTGTTCATTGATTCTTCACTACCTATTGGTTCTGAAACAACTGTTTCCCAGTTGTTACTGATTTAACATCCTTTTTGGAATATATCTACTCCACTGAGTTCTTTAATTCTTGCAGCTTTTGGTTAATTCTCTAGTTGTCTAGGTGAAGTATATTGTTTATTAACATGATAATGGTTTCCTCTTTTTAAATGTGATAGCACCCTCATTGCTTCATTTTATTGCATTGAAAATTACTTTCCTAATAATGTTAAACAATAATAGTGATAATAGTGAAAATCTTTCATTTCCATTTTTATATGAAATATTTTTAAAATCTACTAATTTGCTAGATAATTATGAACTTGAATTCTGTTTAAGAAAAATTCTGCTTAATTTCAATAGTTATCAATATTGATTTTTTGCATATAATCTGCTATTTAAATTAATGTTAGCTAAAAATAATACTTAACTGTACATTTTCATCCCCTACTCACCCTAAGTTTCCTAGTTTGAAATGTAATTGAATGTCTATATTAATATATATAAGTCTTTTTTTAAAGCTAAAATATATATTATAAAACTTAAATATTACAGACTTGATTCTTTTTCCCAAGAGTGAAAATGTATTGCCTCGCTGGTAGAATCAAGTCTTAAGTCTGTTAGGAAAGATTTTTGTAGAATCTTGATTTTAAAAAATATATTCTCTGTATTGAATATTTATTAACTATAAGCCTTACTGGAAAATGTAGAAGCACTATAAACTTTTAAAAAGAGAAAAAAATAATAAAAATTGATAGGTACATGAGTTACCCAGGATGCTATCCTTAATTTCATCATTTTAATTTGGACTCTAACACTTGATTCCTTTAGCTTTTAATTAGATCAAAATACGTCGCATGTTAAAATTACATGGGCAAGTTCATGAGACAGACTTCTCTTCATATTTCTATCATCAATGTTTGCAGTATGCTGGTTTATGCTGAACCCTCATTCCTCATTCCCACGTCCAGAGCAACACAGGCTTGGCGAGGCTTGTGGGAGACCAGGACTGGGGAGCATGCACACAGCCGCTGGCATCTCTCAGAAGGCGGAGCATCTCACTCCAACAAACCAGCACTCATCCTTAGCACAGAGTTCTTTTCAAATTTCTTTTGCACTTAGGACATTAAATAATATTAGTTTTTAAGTTATGAGTTATCTACATTATCCAGTGTAAGACTTCAAATTAATAGGGAACATTACTGTGCACTTTGTTCATTTCTGTGGCATGTTGTTTTCCAGGTGGATTCAACAGTCACTGAGCACCTGTCAGGTGCCCTCAAGCCAGATGTGGATGAGAAACAGATAAGAACATAAAACTAGGACAATAGTAAACATTCACGAGAGTTTAGCATTGGCACTTCATTGGAGGGGTTGAGATGCCACAGACAAAAAAGGTATTTGAGCTACATCTTATCTTTTTTTTCTCTTTTAATTTTTATTTTAAAATTGTGGGGTACAATTCAGGGTTAGGGATACAAACATTCATTGTGCAGGTATCCTTATACATCTTATCTTAAGAGATGAAATGTACAGGAACTTCCCAGATGTGTGGAAGAGCAAGATAGCTGAGACATGGGAGCAATGCCACACTGTTCTGAAGTCACTGGCTCCAAGGATCCCTGATCCCCAGCTCATCCTAACTTCCCATCATCTGTTCCCCCTGAACCAGTCAGCTTCACGAAAGCAGAGCCCATGTCTGTCCTGCTCGCACTGTTTCCAGAGCCTACTGCAGTGCCTGGAGTGTGGCAGTTGCAACACAAACGTTTATTAGGTGATAACACAATCATCACCAACGAAAGAAATGTTATACCAGAAGCAGTTCTGAATCCCTGATCACTTATGAACAAGAGAAAAAGCAAGTTGAGTGCTGGGAGATAAAAAAAGTAAGGCGGTTCAGATGCAATAGATTGTACTGTTGATATACAGATATTTAAAAAACAGATACAATGGAAAGTTATGAAAATACCTTCTATACACATCGATTTATCAGCAATATTTGTATAATTAATAATCTGCGCACACCTTATCCACTGGTGTAGCTAATATAGATAGACCTTTATTTCCTATAACACTGGCTTTCAAACTGTTTTAAAGCAGAACACTTTAAAAAAGAGGATCTTACCTTAAAATTCAATATAAAAAGGAAAAGGGAGCCCTGCTCTGGTTGAAACACAGGTGGAGGGTGAGGCTGCCTGGAGGGACACGAGACCCCCTGTCCTGGACAGGTTGATGTATAAAGATAACTTCTTAAATGGAAGAGTCTTCAACTATTTATGTTGCAAAAGTAACAGTAACCACTTCTTTTAATTGATGGCTAAATATAAAAATAGCTATGAAATCTGCCATCTGTCTCTCCTTCTATTAATAAATTAAAACCTTTCACTTCCCTCTGATGGCTAATGTTAGAAAACATTGTAAATAGTCACCAGCCACTTAAGAAGTATTTTGCTCCTGCAAATTAAAACCACACTGAGATACCACCTAACTCCAGTCAGGATGGCCATCATCAATAACTCAAAAAACAACAGATGCTGGAGAGGATGCAATGAAAAGGGAACACTTCTACACTGTTGATAGGAGTGTAAACTAGTACAACCTCTGTGGAAAACAGTTTGGTGATTCCTAAAAGATCTAAAAATCGACCTTCCATACATACCACCCCATAATCTCCCTGCTGGGAATATACCTGGAGGAACTCAAATCACTCTATAAAAAAGATACCTGCACACGCATGTTTACTGCAGCATTATTCACAATAGCAAAAACATGGAACCAATCGTGCTGCCCATCGAAAGAGAACTGGATAAAAAAAGTGTGGTACATATTCATGATGGAATACTTCGCAGCCATAAAGAAGGACAAAATTATGAATCTCACAGCAACTTGGATGGACTTAGAGTCTATAATACTGAGTGATCCATCACAGAAACAAAGAACTGAGTACCACATGTTCTCATTTATAAGCAGACCTTGAACAATTATCATAATACTATAAAAAAGGGATTGGCAGTAGTGGGAAACTGCCAGGGGAGGGCACACCTCATTAACAATAATACCTGCATAATGAACATTTGTATACCTAACCCTGAATTGTACCCCACATCTTTAAGATAAAATTTTTTTTTTAAAAAAGAAGTGTTTTGTTCCAAACTATAGGTCAGAGCAACTGAAAGAAGGTCTTCTTATGTGACACAGTGAACACTGGACAAAGGCATAAGACTTGGGGACAAGTCCCAGCACTCCCTTCACGGACTTCACAGCCCTGGGTCAGCTGTTTAATGAACTTTCTCTAATACCTCACTTACCTTGTTAATAAAGGGCATGGCTGGGACTGTTATTGGGTTTGAAATTTTTATGGCCAAATTCAAAATAAGAAATACATTTTAAATCCTGACCGGATACACACATACACACATAAAATGTAAGAAACATCATGAAATAATGCTTACCTTACACCCTGTGATACAGCCTCATGTTCTGCTCTTTCCTCTTGCATTTCATGATAAATGTTGGCCATGACCCACTACACTGATTTTCTCTCCCGTGGCTGTGACCCATAAATTGAAAAACACTAGGCAGATAATCTCTGACCCTTTCTCCTCTAAAATTATGTAACTCTAACATCAAGATATGCAACAGATATCACAGAAATCTCCAGAATGTCTGATAGCACATGGTAGGTGCTCAATTATCATTTGTCTTTTTATTGAGTCACAGAAATTATTTGACTATTTAAGTTAAATTAAGTAATTTTAATTACTTAAAGTATTTAAGGTGCTAATTCCTTCAAGAAATCTCTCCTGATGCCTCTGAATTCTTACAGTATGTCATCTGTGCCTTTCTTATACTCTACAAACGATGATACACATAAACCGTATAGCAAATGTGCAACAAAAAAACACAACATAATCTGAGCACTTAGGCACTGCTCCAAGTATCCAACATACAGTAGCTCATTTCTTCCTCACACTAGATAGTTAAGGTACAGATGGGGAAACTGAATCTCAGGACGGTCATTGAGTCAAACACTGAGTGACAGAGGGAAGTACTCTGAATCTAGAGCCAGTACTCCTACCCTTTAACTATACTAGTCCTAATAAGAGGTAGTGATGGATGTCCACTCTCTATTTTTACTATAGTGATACACACACACAAACACACATGCACAAAGACACACACATACACATATACGTATAGCTGATGCTGATATTGGACAAGCAAAATATTTAATAGTAACTATCATTTTTCTCCTTTTTATGTAACTTCTATATCACTATACTCTATGCTAACAACACTGATCAAATGAATGGAAATGCTGTGTGTGTGTGTGTCCATAGTATAAACACAAAGTTTTATAGGTAGACTCAGATAATTTTCATTTCATGCTTACCATAACAGAACCTAAAATTGTAATTGCTGTTTGAAGACTAATTATTAATATATGTAAATAAGATATCTATAAGACTACACAATAAATTCTTACATACTGTACTAGTTCTAATAGCAAGTGTGCTTTGCTGCACCTGCCCTGGGGCTAATGATGTGGTAGTTTCCTAAGTGTTTACATCTATTTGGTCACATAAGTAGTAAAACCTTGATGGGTTAAATGAATTTAAAACATGACTAATAATCTCCATTTACGTGAATGACAAGTATTCTGCTTTTTGTTTTGATAAATGCGACATCTACATGAGAGCTTCAATGAAAACTCCTTGTCATGTTTCTAATGTCTCTGTTGAAAATGACAGATAATAGCCAGGCATCCAAAATCTGTAGTCTCTTCTCTGCCACTTTTGTAGAACAAGTTAAAAGTGGAATAAATAGATAATTGCACTAATGTGTCAAAATACTATTGGCATATTAAGTGTTCCTTTTAATTGGAGAAGTGGAGTTATAATGAGAACTAAAGAATGGGAACAACAGACAGAAATTAAAACACCAATGAATCTTGAGACAAAGAAAGCCTCCTCATCTTCAAGGTTTGTAATCTTTGATGTTCGCTTTTGATTACTTATCAATAAGTAACAAAGAAGATGCACAAAGTCACTATTTAAGATGAGTCTGACATCCTCTAAAATGTAAACACTACACGACTTTGAGTTCACTATGCCTTCTCCAGGTGTTTCCAGAAAATATGCTTGCTATTCAACTACATACCAGGAGTACCAAACTGGATGCAATTCTCCAAAGTTCTGACATAATCAGGATCGTTCAGCTTGATGAGATGAAGACTGTTGGTTTTCTCCATGTTCTTGATCCATTTGTTAGCCTGGCCTTGAGGGTCGATCATCAGGGGCCACCTTCTTGCATTCCTGAAAAGAGGTGAAAGATGATGATGCTGGTCAAGCCAGGGTTTGTTTCTACACCACTGGATCACGTCCATGTCACCTTCTTAAAGTCTCTCCTTTATAGTAATATTTTACCTTGTAACTTATTAAGAGAAATCATGCTCTTGAAACAGAGACATTTAGATAGAGTGGGCTACCTAAAAGACAATGACAAAACCATCTTGCAAAGTCAACACATGTTCTTTGATTCTTTTTGGAAAAATATAATCTCTAAGTGTGAAATTACACTTCTGAAAATATTTGCTGCTCTTGCTAATTAGGTCACAGTGATAACCATCAAGAGGACTGGGTTGGAAATGAAGAAACTCCAGTTCCTTACTAGGCCCTGACATGAATCATGTGACCTTGGACAAGTCACTTCACTGACTCAGTCTCCACCTGCTATAATTTGTACAACAGAGAAAAAGAAAAGATTGGAACATCATTCTCTCTCCCTCCGCTTTCTCTTTCTGTGTCTCTATCTCTATCTTTATCTATCTGAAATCTAGACCATTAAAGATATAATATCCAAATAATGGGTGAAAAGCACAATTTTATGTCACCTAACCTTCTTAATAACCAGGGACACTTAGGTGTAAAGACCATTACTGACCCAATCTTGGCTTCAAGCACTTGTTTACTGCCTATCTGCCAGGGATTGTGAGCTTCCTGTGGACAACATCCTCTGAAGATCAGTGTTTTTGCACTATGGAACAGCTCATATTTATTGCCTTATTCTCACTCACACCCTCTCTTTTATGATCAGAATACAAGCAGCACCCTGTGAAGAACCCTGACTATTTTTCCAGGTGTGATGGAGTCCGCAGTATTTGCTGTCACCGTATGATGATGTTCAACCACAGCGTTCTGCCTTGTGTGAAATGTAATCAGCAATAAGATGGTTTCTTTTTCTTTCTCTTAGAAGTTTCAATAAGCACAAGCCACAGTCCCGACCAGTTTCTAGAGATACTGTCACACCCTTCATAGGCAAGCAGGGCAAACTCTCACAGAGCATCAGCAGGGCAGGAAGAGAAAATAAGTGACTGAAAAAAAAAAAAAAAGGTGGGAGTGGACCAGGATAATGTATTCAATTCACTCTCTTTATAATGTAAATTTGGAATGTTGTTGGATCACTTGTCCTCCAAAATAAAAGTAATCATACTTTTAGCAGTTATCAGTTAGAACCTGATATAAAACATGCAACTTAATAAAAGAAGACAGTCTTGTCCTCTGGAGTTTGCATTACATTATGAGCTAGTCTATTCGGGCTGTCATCACAAAATACCGACTAGGTGGCTCAAACAACAGAAATTTATTTTCTCCACTCTGGAATCTGAAAGTACAAGACTGAGGTGTCCACAGGTTTGGTTTCTCCAGGAGCTTCTCTTCTTGGCTTGCAGACAGTTGCAACCTTTGCTCCACGCAAGAGCTCCTGTGTTTCTCCCTCTTCTCTTCTCTCTTCCCTTCTCTTCTCTTCTTATCTCTTCTCTTCTCTTCTCTTCCTCTCTTTCTCTTTTTTGAGTCAGGGTTTCACTCTGTTGTGCAGACTGGAGTACAGGGGCATGGGCACAGCTCACCACAGCCTCAAACTCCTGGGCTCAAATGATCCTCCTGCCTCCCCTCCCTAGTAGCTGGGACTACAGGCATGAACCACCACACCTGGCTGCTTTTTTTTTTTTGAGACAATATCTCACTATGTTGCCCAGGCTGGTCTCAGACTCCTGAGCTCAAGCAATCCTCCTGCCTCAGTTTCCCGAAGTGCTGGGATTACAAGCATGAACCACCACACCTGATTTATCCCTTTTCTTATAAGGACACCAGTCCTATTAGATTAGGGCCCCACCATTATGACTTCTTTTAACCTTAGTTACCTCCTTAAAAGAAATCTCCAAATACAGCCACATTGGGGATTATGGTTTTGACATTTGGAGGTGACATAATTCAGTCCATAACATTAATTATATGTAGAAAGAAAAGAGATCAACAGATTAGTGTGATATCTTAGATGCAATCAACTAATGAAAAGAGCACTATATGCCTAAGAAACTTAAGGTAGTAAAAAGGGAAATTAGAAATAAATAAAAATTATATCACATTTTAGAAACATTTATTAGGTTTGGAGGTTTGTGTGTGAATATTCTTTTAACAACTTTTATGCTCTTTTAAAAAAATTGAACAACTCACTCTTCATCCTGTTACATCCACTATTTTAGCCACAGTACCCATGTTCATGCTGTTTCATTGTCCAAGATGCAACTCTTCCCCATCTTTTCATGTTCGAGGTCAGCTCAAAAGCTATGTAGTCAACAAAGTCTTTTTTGTTGTCTTTTCTCTTCTTTATCAGTTCATTAATATCACATTTGTGGTATTTTCGTAAAATGAAAATACTTTCCTTTTTTTTTATTATGAGTTGGGGTCTTATTTTGTTGCCCAGACTGAAGTGCAGTTGCACAATCATGGCTCACCACAGTCTTGATCTCCCGGGTTCAGGTGATCCTTTTGCCTCTGCCTCCTGAGTAGCTGAGACTACAGGTGCGCACAACCACATCAGGCTAATTTTTTTCTGTTTTGTAGAGACGAGGCCTCATTGTGTTGCCCAGGTTGGTCTTGAGCCCCTGGCCCCAAGTGGTCTCCCTACCTCAGCCTCTCAGATTGCTAGGATTATAGGCATGAGCCACTGTACCAGGCCTGATACAATGATAATATTCTACTATGGTAATTCTATGATTGTTTAACACTGCATCACCCAACTTAATTGTGTGCTCCTTTGAGGAAAGGGTACCCGTTCATTTTTTATTCTTTTCCTAGATTAAATAAAGTTTGCATTCAATAACCTCCTGATATGAAAACAGCAAAAAACATCTGGCAAACATCATACAAGTTAAATCATTCTAAAAATTGTAATTCTCGAAGAGATTATCCCTGTATAGAAAATACTCATCCAACAAGCAGCATTTTGAAATCAGAGAAAAGGACTTATGATGCTGAGCAAGAGGGACTATGCCTATTGTAGTCCATCTCTTCCACTGATAACAACTAAAAATTCAGGACAAAATACAAAAAGCAACTACTTGCAGATTCTAAAAAAGTAAATAATAACAAGGGAATGAGAGGAAAGTCAAAACTTGAGAAGTGACCAATAAGGGTCCTGAGTTTTTCCCTTTCTTTTTATGTTTTGGCTTAAGTGGGAGATATTTGTGGTGGGCACAGGGAGAGCTGTGAAATGACTAGATAGCTGAGAGATGACCACATTTGAGCCAGAGTGTGGGGCTGAACCCATGTTTTATGCGTTTCATTTTTCTCTCTCTTTCTCCCCTTCTGTTTTCACCCCAAGTGAGGTTTTACCATGGCAAAAGCAGCAGCAGTGCAGTCTCCTGAAGTACTGAGCAAAACCCATCTTTCAGGACAGAAGAGCTAGGGAAAGAGGCCTCGGTAGTGCACAAAATGGAAGGAAATCCAAGCATTTCCCCCTCTTTTCTCTTGCCACTTTCCCCCATGTTGGCATGAGGTTGTACAATAGCATAGGAAGATAAGATTCTGAGGGCACTCATAATTTTGGCCAGAAAAAAATGTAGGAAAAGGTGCCCTTGGGTATAGAAAGTGTGGGGTAAATTCTGGAAGGGAATGACCTGAAGAAGGACTCCCTAGTTGTGAATAAGCAAACACAAGTCCCAGGCACCCTACCCAAAGAGCACACATGGAACACATTTAATAAAGCATGCAGAGGCTTTCAGCAATAACACAAACTAATCCCTGAGTTATGTATATTGAGGAGCAGATCCAAACAGCAGAGTGAAAGCTTTTAAATCTGAACTGACATCAGAAACATCACCCACAGAAGGAAAGACAGGAATTGACTTTTAAACTTAACTAAGTCATTTGATTGCTAAAACAAAAACAAACAAAATCAATCTTATCACAGGATTTTAACAGGATCTAGAGTCTCATATTCAAAATTTCCAAGATACAATCCCAAATCACTCAATATACAAAGAACCAGAATGTGACTAATTCTCAAAGAAAAAGATGTCAAAATGACAAAAACACACCTTTAAAGCAGACATTATAACCATCTTCCATGAGATAAAGGTGAATGTTTGTTAAATAAATGAAAAGAGAGATGTTATCAGCAAAAAAGGTAAAAAGAACCAAATGGAAATTTTAGAACTGAAAAATGTAATATATGAAATAAAAATAGCCGGGCTCGGTGGCTCAGCTTGTAATCCCGTGCTTTGGGAGGCTGAGGTGAGTGGATTGCCTGAGCCCGCGGGTTCGAGACCCGCCTGGGCAACTTGGCGAGACCTCGTCTCTACAATAAATCAAAAAATTAGCGCCTGTAGTTCCAGTTACTCGGAAGGCTGAGGCAGAAGGATCGACGGAGCCCAGCAGGTCGAGGCTGTGGTGGCCGGGAGCTGCCACTGCACTCCAGTCTGGGTGACAGAGAGAGACTCCAACTCAAAAAAAAATAAAAAATAAAAAAAGAAATAAAACTAATTCTACTGTATGGGCCAATTAGCAGAAAGGAGATGAGAGAAGGAAAAAAAAGTAAACTTGAAGGCAGATGACTATAAATAGTCCAATTTGAACAATAAAGGGGAAAAGATTGAAAAAAAATGAGCCGAGCCTCAGAGACTTGTGGAACAGTATTAAAAAGTTTTAGTGTTTTAGCTTTCATGTCACTGGAGTCCCAGGAGAAGAGGAAGGACTGTGTAGTAAAGAAAACATATTTTTAAAAATAATGGCTAAAACTTTCCAAATGCAGTGAGACACAGAGACTTATAGCTTTATAAAGTTCAGCAATCCTTAAAAAGAAGAAATCCCAAAAAACCCACCCCAGTACACTTCATAATCAAACTAATGGAAACAAAAATTAAAATAATAATAATTTTGAAAGCAGACATAAAAATATATTACTTACAGGTGACAATTATTTAAAAAGGTGAAGCTGTCTCATCAGGAATCATGAAGCCAAAATACAGTAGAACATTTTTAAAGTGCTAAAAACAACAACAAAACCCCAAACAAACAAAAACCCTTGCAACCAAGAACTATATCCAGCAAAAATATCCTTCATGAATGAAGGCAAAATAAAGACATTCTCAGATGAAAGAAACTAAAAGTATTTTCTGCCACAGCAGACTTTCTATAAACAAAAGCTAAAATTCTTCAGCCTGAAGGGAAGTGATACCACAAAGAAACTTGAAATTTTAGAAATAAAGGAAGAGCAATGAAATGGTAAATATTGTGGTAAATATATCAGATTATTTCTCTTCTCTTTAAAATATGTATAAATGTTGAGATAAATATTAACATTGTCTGTAGAGAACAGAGTTTCAACATTTGCTATTTAGTCAGAGAAATGGAGATAGTAGGGTATATAGTTAATTGAAGTAAAACACACACACACACACACACACACACACACATACATACACACACACGAAAACTGGTTCACATGATGGAGGTTGAGAAGTCACAATTTGCTGTCTGCAAGCTGGAGACCCAGGAAAGCTGGTAGTGTAATTCAATTTTAAGTTTGAAAGCCTGAGAATGAGAGAACTGATGGTGCAAAATCCAGTCTGAGTGCTGGAGGTGAGGTGAGATGTCCCATCTGAAGCAGGCAAGCAGGAAGCAAAAGGGACAAATTTCTCTTTCCTCTATTTTTTTTTCTTCAGGCTTTCAAAGGACTGGGTGATGCTCACTCACATTGGGGAGGACAACCAACTTCACTGAATCCACCAACACAACGCTAACCTCATCCCGAAAAAGCCTCATAGATGCCCCTAGAAATAATGCTCATTCTGGACACCCCATGGCCAATCATGTTGACACATACAATTAACCATCACATAATTCATATGACTACTCAGGGGAGGGTAAAGGGATCCATATTGTTGCAACACTTCTACATTTTAAGTAAAGTGCTAAAATATCAATTCTAAATAGACTGCAAAAATTTGTATTAATACTAAAACAATGCAAAGCATTATAGTGGAAAAGCCTATATGAAAATAAAATAAAGTGAAATAAAATACTAAAAATAATGGATTATTCAACACATTTTTTTAAAAAAGAAATGAGAAACAGAACAACAAAAAATCAGGTCAAAAAACCAAAAATAATAAAACGGTAGATCTAAATTTAACCATATCAAAAATTACATCCAGTGTGAATGGTCTAAGCACACTTAAAAGAGACTGTCAGACTGGAATAAAATGCAAGATCCAACTGTATGTTATCTACAAGATACCCACTTTGAAAATAATAATATAATTATTTAAAAAGTAAAATGATGGTAAAATACTATGCAAGCACTAATCAAAATAAAGCTGTATTGGCTATAGTAATATCAGAAAAAGTGTACTTCAGAACAAGAAAAATTATCAGGGATAAAGGAAGACTTTACATAATGATAAAAGGATCAATTAATTAATAAGACATTATAGTCTTAAATCTAACAACATAGTTCCAAAATAAATAAAGCTAAAACTGATAGAACTAGAGAGAACAAAGGACAGAAAACTAGCAAGGATATTGAAGACATGAACAACAGTATCAAACAACTCAACCTAATTGATAAAAGCTTTTAACCAATGATAGCAGAATACACATTTTTTTCAAGTGCACATAGAACATTCACAAGTATAGACTTTATTTATGTCATAAAACAAGCCTTGAAAAATTTAAAACTATTGGAATCATACAATGTATGTTGTCTGAACATAAGAGAAAGAAATTAGAAGTTAAAAAACAACAGAAAAATACCCTAAAAGTCTCCAAATATTTGAAAACTAACTAACACATTTCTTTAAAACTCATGAATCAAGGAAGCAGTCTCAAGAAAAATTTTAAAAATATTTTAAAGAAAATGAAAATATATCAAAATTTGTTCTATGTTGCTGAAGCAATACTTAATGGGAAATTTATAGCATTAAATCCATAGACTAGAAAAGAAAAATCTAAAAAAGAAAAAAGAAAAAAAAGAAAAGAAAAATCTAAAATTGATAACCTAAGCTTTCACCTTAGGAAACCAGAGAAAGAAAAGCAATGTATGCCTAAAGCAAGCAGAAGAAAGGAAATAACAAATTAGAGCAGAAATCAGTAATATTGAAAGAAAAAAAAAAATTGGAAAAAACCCATGCAACCAAAGACTTGTTTCTAGATAGATCAACAGAACTTATCAAAATTCTATCCAGATTGACTAAGAAAAAAGAAAGAAGATATAAATTACCGATATAAGGAATAATAGAAGAAATGATCATTATAGACCCTATAGACATTGAAAGGATGATAAAGGAATACTATAAACAACTCTATGCCTATACATTTAATAACTTTGATGAAATCAACTGATATCTTGAAAGATATAAACTACTAAAACTCACTTAAGAAGAACTAGATAATCTAAACAGACCCATTACTATTTTTAAAAGTGAATTTATAGATAAAATCTTTCAACAAAAAACATTTCAGGCCAGATAATTTCTTTGGTCACTTTTATGAAACATTTAAAGAAGAAAACATTGTAATCCTACATAATATCTTCCAGAAAATAGGAAAGAAGTCATCCCAATTCCCTTTATGAGGCCACCATACTCTGATGCCAAAACCATGCAGACAATACAACAAAAGAAAACACAGATCAATATCCCTCATGAACATAAATGCAAAAATCTTCAACAAAACATTAGCAAATTTAATTCAGAAATATATAAATAAAATAATAGATCATGACCAGGAGAGTTTATTCTGGGAATGCAAGCCTGGCTCAGTATTCAAAAATCAATCAGTACAATTCACCAAATTAATAGAGACAAACATTTTTTAAAAAACTCTTTAAGATAATCTCAATAGATGCAGAAAAAGCATTTGACAAAATTTAACATTCATTAATCCTAAAAATTCTTAACAAACTAGTAACAGAACGGAATAACCTTCACATGATTAAAAAAAAAAAAAAGATGTATAAAAAACCTACAGCCAATATCACATGTGATAGTCAAAGACTGTTTGCTTTCCTCTAAGATTGGGTGAAAGGCAATAATGTCTAATTTTATTATCCCTGTTCAATGTTATACTGGAAGTTCTTGTCAATGTAATAAGCCAAGAAAAAGAAGCAAAAGACATACTAATTAGAAAGAAATTAAACTGTCACTCACTGTAGACAGCATGATTGTATACATAGAACATCCCAATTAATCTATGAATATAGTCCTAGACAAATAGGTAAGGAAGATGGCAGCTGAGCCAGTCAGACTATTTGAGTCCCGGTGTGAGTGAGTGAGTGTATGGAAAATTGTGTGTGTGTGCTGGTGAGTGAATGGGTGTGTGAGTGGCTGACTGAGTGAGGGCTCAGGAGCAAGCAACCAGGGCTCTCCTGGTGCAGCGGCTGGTGCCACAGCTGCTCAGCTTGGACCCCAGTGATTTCCGGGATGCAGAAGCTGAGGGCCATTTTTAAAAAAATCAACGAAACCCTTCCTAGGAAGAAGATGCTGGGAGAGAGTGACTAAGTGAGGGCTCGTGAGCAAGTGGCCCAGGCCCTCCTGGTGAAGCAGCTAGTACTACAGATGCTCTGCTTGGTCCCTAGCACTTCTCAGGTCTCAGAAGCTGAGTGCCATTTTTTTAAAAACTGACAAAAGTTTCCTGCAAAGAAGTGGTGGGGAAAGACTGCCAGCTCTAGGCCTTGCCTCACCACTTCAGTGCCTGGCCAGACACTGGCAGCAATTGCTACAGAGAGAGCCCAGAGGCAGAGTCCCACCAGAGAAGATGAAAGAGGCACCCTGTCACCATCTGGAAAATGGGGTAGGAGAGTGCTCTGACTTACTCATCACGGAGCAACAGACCCGATCTCTGTGACCAGTGGATCAGCTACTCAGGTTGATCATGACCCAGAGAGAATATCCTGAAAGCACAAACTTCAGAGGGACAGGACAAGTGATGAGTTTCAGGTTCCCCACCCCCTACCGAGGAAGACCTCCAAAGAGATCAGTGGTGAGTCAACTACTACCTCCCCAGCAATCCTCTGAATGTCAGACCCACACAGCTGGGGCATGACTGAGAGAAACGAACTCAGGTGGAACCTTGATATCAGCCTCAAGAGAACTCTATTCCAGGATAGGCCTGGCTGGGGTACCACCCCCCTCCCCCGTGAGTACATACCTGGGGAAGAGGCAATCCAGCACCTCCCCACCAGAGGGGATCCCTCTGACCACATGAGAGTGGGAGAAGAGGATTGCAGCCATACCCACTCCCACCATCCCTCCTCCTTCCCTGGTCTGGACACTGGGGAGAGAGTGAAAGAGGTGGAACTCTGCAGAGGAGCAGATGAGAGGAACAATTACAGAATCTGCCACAAGAGGGTAGGGTTTTGTTTTTTATTTTTAACTTTTTTTTGCCTTTTTGTTCAATTTTCTATTTTTAAATATTTTTCCTTTGTACATGAATGTGTATGTGAGGGTTTGATCTGCATCCTCCCCCCTTTTTTCTTTTCTTTTTCTTTCTTCTTTTGTTTTTTGTTTTCTGTTTATGTGTGTATGTGAATGAGTGTTAATCTTTCAGTTTATTTTGTTTTTTATCTTTTTTCTTGGTTTGTTTTTGCTGTTTTGGTCTTCTCTTTTTTTTAATATAGTTTAAGGTGGGTGTGAATATATGTGTGAGGGTTCAATCTGAATTCCTATTTTTTTTCTTTTTTTCTTTTTGGTCTTTCTCTTTTTGTTCCCCATTCATTTTGTGCTAGGCATGCGTTGTGTGTTTATTTTTCTCATTTTTTTGTTGCTGTTTTTTGTTTTGTTTCACCTTGCTGTTATTCCAGTTTGTGTGTGTGTGTGTGTGTGTGTGTGTGTGTGTGTGTGTTCAATTGTTTTTGCTTTGGTTTCTGCTTTCATTGTTCTGTGTTCTTTTTTTTCATTTTAAAAAATTTTTGTCCATCTTATTTTATTCTATTTTCCTCTGTTTTCCTCATTGCTGCTACTGTATCTTGGACTCAAGGAGTACATGCACATATCCATTGCATCATCATATAGCCTGGTGGTGGAGAGTGGGTCTCAGGGAACACATACCACAATCAGCAAACATTGTGATTTGCAAGTAGTTTCTGAATCCTAGCTCCCCATTCTCTACTTATTCAACTTTCAAAACTACAAGAGACAGCAAAGCTTCCCACCCACAGCCTTGTTTCAAAATAGAACAAATTCAGAGCCCAGATCAGAGAAGAATAAAGGACTGAGCAAACATCAGAAGTGAAAGCCTCTCCCACTGCCACAGAATAACAGAACTAAAGAGATCTGTAACAATTGAGGAAAAACCAGAGGAAGACCACAGGTAATTTCAAGTGTAACAAGGAGGAAATTCCCAAAAAATCAGACCACAGTGACCACCAATGACTGGCCCAGAATATGACAGGGATTTGGGAATGAATGGAAAGAGCAAATAAGACTCAAAAAAGACAAAATGCAATACTGAAATAAATTGTAACAGAGATTTTGGCCATAAAAAATTTCATCCAGGAAATAAATAACAAGATGAAAAGTATGGAAAGCAAAATTGGGCAAGCAGAAGAAAGAATCTCAGAACTTGAAGGGCAGAACATGGAATTAACCTGATCTGTAAAAAACATAGAAAGAAAACTCAGAAAGAAAGAACAAAGCCTACAAGAGATGTGCAGTTATATCAAGAGGCTGAAGCTATGCCTGACTGGTATCCCAGAAGAAGAAAAGGAAATGGAGAACACCTTGGAGCAAGTATTCCAGGAGGTAATCCAAGAAGGTTTTTCCCATGTCAACAGAGATGTGACCAGCCAAACACAAGAGATACAGAGAACCCCCACGACATCAAATGAGAAGACCAACCCCTAGACATATAGTAATTCACCTACACAAAGTAGGCACAAAAGAAAAAAATCCTAAAGGCAGCAAGAGAGAAAGGTGAGACTACCTCCTGGGGTAAACCAATCAGAATAGCAGCAGATCTATCGGCAGAAACACTACAAGCAAAAAGGGACTGGAGTCCAATATTCAAAGTCCTCAAAGATAAACCATTTCAACCAAGAATTTCCTACCCAGTC
>CAUYQG010081067.1:0-19246 GCA_963574415.1 Tarsius wallacei | reverse complement strand
AGGCACCATACACTACAACGTGTATGTGGATTACAACAAATACATGCAAAATGGACACATCGACTCTATAAGTTCACATACAAATTCAAGGCTAGGTCAAATGGTAGAATCGGTATCTCAGGGAGGAGCGTGGCAGTGAATCTAATTTAATGGGTCTGGATCTGGAGTTACTACTACTCACCAAAATATTATTACTGCCTCCTAATCCAAAGATACTGAGGATCTTAACTTGGTTCACATGTCAGTGCGAAGGAAGCTAAGTTTCTCCATTATATAAGATTTTAGTAAATTATATTTCATTTTCCAAAAGATATTTTCATATAAATAAATTTTGATTTCTATTTGATTGATTTCTAAAGTTTTGAAGAAACCTCACCTTTCCTTCATTAGTTTTTCAGTGAGGTGAATTACACAGATAGAGTTTTCTGTGATTGTGTGGTATTCCTGGAATCAACTCCACTTGATCATGATATATTACTTTTAAAACATATTAGATTGAGTTCACTGATATCTTATTTAGAATTTTGACCAAATAAGTTTTCAGTCAACTATCCCTTGGATGTCCCTATTTACTTTTGAAAACTAACTTATGGCTTGGCCTGAAGTTAATCACAGAGGTTTTCATATTTGCCTAGCAATTACTTGAAAGTACTGATAAATCCCATGGAAAGTGCCTTACCCTGAAGACTTGGGTGGTGGACAAATTCTCTGATCAGTGTTTCAATTGAAAAAAAGTTCTATTCCAGTTTTTTCTCCTTGAGCCAGTTTTTTTATTTCATATTTTTTCACATATGTATTCCTCTTTTTTTTGAGTCAGAGTCTCACTCTGTTGCCCAGGATGGAGTGCACTGGCACCCTCACTGCCACCACAGCCTCAACCTGCTGGGCTCAGTCGATCCTTCTGCCTCTGCCTTCCAAGTAACTGGAACTATAGGCATGTGCCAACACACCTGGCTAATTTTTTGATTTATTGTAGAGAAGACATCTCACCAAGTTGCCCAGGCTGGTCTCGATCCCGTGGGCTCAGGCAATCCTCTCATCTCAGCCTTCCAAAGTGCTGGGATTACAGAAATGAGCCACCGTGCCCAACCTACACATATGTATTCTTTTTTTTCTTTCTTTACAAACACATTAGGATATGATAGGTCAAGTGTTGATTACAATATATTATTTTTTTTATTATTCAATATTTTTTATTGTGATATTGTGGGGTACAGTTAAGGGTTAGGTACACAAATATGCCTCGTTCAGGCACCCTTGTTGATAAGAAGTGTCCCTTCATCCCCAGACAGGTATTTACTACCATTAATCCCTTCCCCTATCCCTCCCCCTCCTCATAGTTTACCACCACTGTCAGTCATTTTCTTGTGGTAATACGTTGGATGATCAAGGTCTACTATATGAGTGAGAACATGTGATACTCAGTTTTTTGTTTCTGTGAGAGGTCACTCAGTATTATAGACTCTAGTTCCAACCAGGTTGCTGTGAAATTCATGATTTCGTTCTTTTTTAATGGTTTCCATTGTAAAAACAAGAGCATCTTGTTGAGACAACGTATATATAAAATGATTCATATTTTTCTCCAAAAAGAAAAAAGGCATACCTTGCATTGGGATTCAGATATTATACACTTTTAAACAAAAACTATTTTGAAAGAAAAAAATTAGAATTTAGAAGTTAGGCTTGACTAGAAAACTCACCTGACTTTCTCGTTCTTTCTTAGCCATGAGTTCAAGTTCCTCTTTGGCATTACTCAGTTCTTTTTCCAGACCTGCAACTGTGTCCAAGTCTCCTAAAATGAACACATGGTGCTAGTTTTAATCACTATTAACGTAATGTGATCTCGGCTGCCTCATTTCTGAGGAATTTATTGGGGGGCATTCTAGCAATTAAAAAATAAAAACATATGCACAGGTTGTTCTTTGCAGCATTACTTGTAATAGTAAAGTACTGCAATCAATCTATATGCTATAAAGAAAAAACTGAATAAATCATGGTATTGCACACAAAGGTACTGCATCCAGCTGTAAAAGAGAATAAGGGGCTGGGCTTGGTGACTCAGCCTGTAATCACAGCGCTTTGGGAGGCTGAGTGAGTGGATTGCCTGAGCCTGCAGGTTCGAGACCCGCCTGTGCAACGTGGCGAGACCTCATCTCTACAATAAATCAAAAATTAGCCGGATGTGGTAGCACACGCCTATAGTTCCAGCTACTTGCAAGGCTGAGGTGGAAGGATCGCCGGAGCCCAGCAGGTCGAGGCTGCGGGGGCCGGGAGCGGCCACTGCACTCCAGTCTGGGTGACAGAGTGAGACTCCAACTCAAAAAAAAAAAAAAAAAAAAAAAAAACAAATTCATTACTAGCTCTGTTAATTTAAAAGAGTCTAGAAGCAAACAATGTTCACATAGCAACAAACACACCTTGTGTCCCACCTTGGTTTCTAAATGTCATCACCATCACCCACCAAAAGGAACCAGGGAGTTCTGTGGCTGGGGTAGGCATAAGAAAAGGTACTCGCTGGGCTCGGTGGCTCAGCCTGTAATCCCGCGCCTTTGGGAGGCTGAGGTGAGTGGATAGCCTGAGCCCGCGGGTTCGAGACCCGCCTGGGCAAGTGAGACCTCATCTCTACAATAAATCAAAAAATTAGCCGGGCATGGTAGCGCGCGCCTGTAGTTCCAGCTACTTGGAAGGCTGAGGCGGAAGGATCACCAGAGCCCAGCAGGTCGAGGCTGCGGTGGCCGGGAGCGGCCACTGCACTCCAGTCTGGGAGACAGAGGGAGACTCCAACTCAAAAAAAAAAAAAAAGATAAAAAAGAACAATGTTTGTACATATATTAGATTTGGGGGGTACATATGTAGGTTTGTTATATGGGTACATAGTGTGATGATGAGGTTTGGGCTTCTATGGAATCCATCACCAAATGTTGAACATGGTACTCAGTATATAGTTTTCAACACGTGCTCCCTCCCTCCCTCCCCTGTTTAGGTGTCCCCAGTGTCTGTTGTTCCCATCTTTAGGTCCATATATACCCAACGTTTAGCTGGGTAAGAACATTTGATATTTGGTTTTCTGTCTTTTCATAAATTTGCTTAGAGTAATGACCTCTAGCTGCATCCACATTCCTGTAAAGGGCATCATTTCATTCTTTTTAATGGCAGCGTGATATTCCCTGGTATATATGTATCACATTTTCTTATAGATTCTGGATATTAGTCCTTTGTGGTTTCTTTTTGAGGGGGCTTGGAGTCTCACTTAATTGCCCAGGTTAGGGTGCAGTGGCACACTCATGGCCACCCCAGCGTCAACCTGCTAGGCTCAGGCGATACTTCCACTTCAGCCTTCTAAGTAGCCAGAAATACAGGTGCACCCTACCAGGCCAGGTTAATTATTTTATTTTATTATTTTATTTTATTTTACTTTATTCTATTCTATTCTATTCTTTTTTTTTTTTTTTGAGTTAGAGTCTCACTCACTCACCCAGGCTAAGTGCAGTGGCACACTCACGGCCACCCCAGTGTCAACCTGCTGGGCTTAGGCGATCCTTCCACCTCAGCTGTCCAAGCAGCCGGAATTACAGGTGTGTGCTAACACATTTGGCTAATTTTTTGATATATTGTAGAGATGAGGTCTCGCCAAAGTTGCTCAGGCTGTTCTAGAACTCGTGGGCTCAGGCAATTCTCTCACCTTGGCCTCCCAAAGTGCTGGGATTACAGGTTTGAGTCACCACATCTGGCTAGTCCTTTGTTAAATGTATAGTTTGCAAATATTTTCTCCCATACTGTTATTTGTCTATTTGTTGATGTTTTCTTTTGCTGTGCAGAAGCTCTTTAGTTTAATTTGGTCCCATTTGTGAATTTTTGTTTTTGCTGCATTTGCTTTTGAAAACTTGGTCTTAAGTTTGTTGCCTATGCTGATGTCCAGAAGAGCATTTCCTAGGTTTTCTTGTAGAATTTTCATAGTTGACGTCTTAACGTTTAAGTCTTTAATCCATCTGAGTTTATTTTTGTATGTGGAGAGAGAAAGGGATCCAGTTAAATTCTTCTGCATACGGTTAGCTAGTTTTCCCAGCCACATTTATAGCAGAGGGTATCCTTTCCCCATAGTTTATTTTGTTGATGTTTTTGAAAACCAGATAGTTCTAGGTAAATGGCTTAATTTGTCGGTTCTCTATTCTATTTCATTGATCTATATGTCTATTTTTGTGTCTAGATTTCATAACCTTGTATTAAACTTTGGAGTTCAGTAATGTGATGCCTCCAGGTTTGTTCTTTTTGTTTAGGAATGTTTGGCTATTCGGGCTCTTTTTTTCTTCCACATGTATTTAAGAATGTTTTTTCCTAATACTTAAAAAAAAACTATGACACTTTGCTAAGAATTACATTGAATTGGTTAATGCTCGACTATTTATTACAGACATTGTTTGAAGGCTGGTGGGCAGTTTGAGATTGAGTTTAATGCCTAGATAGATAGATAGATAGATTACCTGAATTAACCACTAAAAAATTACGCAGGGGAATATAAAAAATCCTATAGATAAATAAAAATGTAATTATAAATATGTTCAGGTAACCCACAGGAATGCAGGAGGTGGGAAACAGAAAAAAACACACATGAAAAGTGAAAGGCAAAAAATAAAATGACATCCTTAAGCTTTTACATAGCAACAATTGCATTACATTTAACTGGTATAAATTCACAAATTAAGAAACAGAGATTGCTAAACTGAATTTTTTAAAGTGGCCCAACTCTATATTGTCTACCATAAACTAAAATATAATGATATATGTAGTTTGAAAGTTAAAAGAAAATATAGCATACAAACATGAATCAAAAGAAAGCAGGAGTTGATATGTTAATATCAAATAAAGTAGATTTCAGAGCCAAGGCAATTACCAGGCACAAAGAGGGACATTACACAATAATAAAAAGGTCACTCTAGCAAGGACACTTTGCAGTGCTAGATTTGTATACATCAGATAACAGAATAGCAAAATATGTGAAACAACAACTGAAAAAACTGAAAGGAGGCCGGGCTCGGTGGCTCAGCCTGTAATCCCGCGCTTTGGGAGGCCGAGGTGAATGGATTGCCTGAGCCCGTGGATTCGAGACCCGCCTGGGCAACTTGGCAAGACCTCATCTCTACAATAAATCAAAAACTCAGCCGGGCGTGGTAGCGTGTGCCTGTAATTCCAGCTACTTGGAAGGCTGAGGCAGAAGGATCGCCGGAGCCCAGCAGGTCGAGGCTGCGGTGGCCAGGAGCCGCCACTGCACTCCAGTCTGGGCGACAGAGTTAGACTCAAATTCAAAAAAAAAAAAAAGAAAAAACTGAAAGGAGAAATGGGCAAATCCAAAATTAAATTTGGAGATTTATCACCCTTCTCTCAACAACTGTTTGAGCGATTACATGAGAAAACATTAATAATATAGAACAATTCAAAAACACCCTCAATTAGCAGATTCTAATTGACACTTGTAAAATACACAGCCCCACAACAGTGGACTACATTCTTTTCAATACCAATATAGACTACATTCTGGGCCATAAAACAATAAATTAAAAAATCTGCCGGGCTCGGTGGTTCAGCCTGTAATCCCGCGCCTTTGGGAGGCTGAGGTGAGTGGATTGCCTGAGCCCGCGGGTTCGAGACCCGCCTGGGCAAGCAAGACCTCATCTCTACAATAAATCAAAAAATTAGCCCGGCGTGGTAGCACGCGCCTGTAGTTCCAGCTACTTGGAAGGCTGAGGCGGAAGGATCGCCGGAGTCCAGCAGGTCGAGGCTGTGGTGGCCGGGAGCAGCCACTGCACTCCAGTCTGGGCGACAGAGTGAGACTCCAACTAAAAAAAAAAAAAAAAAAATCTTAATCACACAGATTATGTCCTTGACCTCTACTGAATCATTGCAGAAATCAATAACAGAAAGATAACAGGAAAATATCTACACATTTGGAACACATACAACACACTTCTAAATAACACATGGGTCAAAGTGGATGTCTTAAGAGGATAAAACTACAATGGGCTTATAGTTTCTGGTCTTGCATGTGAGGAGCCTGGAGGTTGTCGGTCCATCCTAACGAACAAAAAGCTGTTGAACAAAGTGAAAATCAACAACTTTTCTTAAACGTGTCAGAGAAGTGAAGTCACAAGGCAAACTGCTGCCCTCCCAATTTGTGAACAAACTGGAAGATACAGAACATCACAATTTACTGAATCCATGGCCCATAAATGGAAACCTTCCTGGGAACCAGTATCAAGGTAAGAAAACCTAAACTGTAGCTGATGGATTGCTGAAGACTCAGTATAGATAAATCTGCAAGTGAGAAACTCTGGGAGGCCCAATTATGGGGGACCAAAAAAAAACCACACTTTTGTGAGTTTTACCCTTAGGAACTCTACCATAGTCTCACAGTGAATATTGAAGAAAAATTATCTTATGCTTCTGCCAGGGAAAGTGAAAAATAAATAATTTTTAAGAACACTAGAGCATTCTATTCCTTTTAACAAAGCTTGCCCATGAAAGAAACTATTTTGCCAGAGTCTAAACCTATTGGGGTCTTATCATAGCCTAAACATCCTAGGACAAGAGAAGTAATCAACTTCAGGCTCTAAGCATCCCATCCCACCTAAGTTGGGGGAAAAATTAAGAAACACTTATAAAGGCAAGGGCAAAGACTCACTAAAAGACTGAGATCTCATCCTAAGATTATAAGGCATTTTAGTTACCTCCAGACCATACCATCACACAACTAAAGGCCTAGTTACTCTTCCTTTTCCCCAGTACATCATGTGTGCTTTTTAACAAAAAATTACAAAGCATACAAAAAGGCAAAAAATAGTTTGAAGAGACAAAGCAAGTATTAGAACTATACTCATATATGACGGGGTGTTGGAATTATCAGACCAGGAACTGAAAACCATTATGATTACTATGTTAAGGGCTCTAATGGAGAAAATACACAACATGCAAGAACAAATGGGTAATATAAGCAGAGAGATGAACATTTTAAGAAAGAATCAAAAACAAATGCTAAAGGTCAAAAATACTGTAACAAATAAAAAATGCTTTTGATGGACTCATTAGCAGATTGGACATGGCTATGGCTATGGAAAGCATCTCTGAACTTGAAAATATATCAATAGAAACTTTCAAAACTGGAAAGCAAAAAATACTGATAAACATGAGAATAGAATATTCAGGAATTGTAGAACAACTATGAAAGGTGTGACATACATATACTAGAAATATCAACAGAAAGAGAAAATAGAACAGAAAAAAATATTTGAATCAATAATGACTGAGAATTTTTCCCCTAAATAATGTTAGACACCAAACCATAGATCCAGGAAGCTTAGAGTACATCAAGCAGGATAAATGTAAAACAATAGCAACAACAATGAAAAACTACACCTAGCTGTATCATACTCAAATTGAAGAAAATGAAAAATAAATTTTAAAAATATTGAAAGAAGCCAAAGGAAAAAATAAGCACCTTACCTATAGAGGATCAAAGATAAAAGTTAATATTGTCTTCTCCGAAACTACAAACAAAAAGACAGTGGAATGAAATATTTAATGTATTAAAAGAAAATCAAAAAACTCCAACCTAGAATTCTGTTTTGTACTCTATGAAATTATCCTTCATAAGTGAAGGAGAAATACTTTCTCAGACAAAAATGTAGGGCATTTATTGTCAGTAGAATTGTCTTGCAAAAAATACTAATAGTTCTTTAGAGAGATGGAAAATAATATGGGTCAGAAATGAAGAGCTACATAAAAAAGGAAGAGCATTCAAGAAGGAATATTAAAGATAAAAATACATTGGGCAGTATTTAGAAAGCAACACCAAATTTGTGGGATACAGCTAAAGTAAACATTTATCATGCATATGTTAGAAAAGAGGAAAATCTCAATTCAATAATCTAAACTCACAGAAGGAAGGAAATAATAAAAGTATGAGCAAAAATCAATGAAGTTGAAAAAAATTTACTTTAGCATCCCCAAAATTAAATATATAAATATAAATATAACAAATAAGGCACGAGGTCCATATGAAGAAAACTACAAAAAATTCTGATGAAAGAAATAAAAACAGAGATATTCCATGAACATAAATAGAATGACTCAGTTTTATCAAGATGTCAGTTCTTTCCAACGTTCTATAGATTCATTACAATCACAATCAAAGCCCCTGCAAGTGATTTTTCTTTTGTGAAGTGCGCTTTTAGTGCCATTTCTAAGAATTATTCACCAAGTTCTAGGTCCCAAAGGTTGTTTCTTTAAGTTATCTTCTAATAGTTGTGTAGTTTTATTTTTCATACTTGAATATGTGATCCATTTCGAGTTCATTTTTTAATAAGGTGTAAGATTTAGGTCGAGGCCAATTTTTGTTTTTTTATAGATATCCAATTGCTCTAGCATCATTTCCATGAAAAAAAATATTCTTCCTTGAATTGCTTTTGCACCTTTATCAAAAGTCAGCTAAGCTGGTCATATTTGTGTAAGGTTATTTCTGGGTCCTCTTTTCTGTTTTGTTGATCATGACTAGCCCTCTGCTAATACTACACAGTCTTGATTAATTTAGGTATATAATAAAAATTGAAACTGGATAGATTCCTTACATTTTATTCCTTTTTTCAATACTATTTAACTATACTAACTCATTTCCTTTCAATAAAATTTTAGAATTACCTTGTATACACAAAAATTCTTGCTGGGATTTGATAGATATGTTAAACTGTATATCAATTTGGAGGGAATTGACACCTTTAGTATACTGAATCTTTTAACAAATAAACACAGAATTTCTCTCCATTTTTGTAAAACTACTTTGATTTCTTTTGTCAGTGTTTTGTAGTTTTTAGCATATTAGCCCTGTATGTGTTTTGTTAGATTTACACATAAGTATGTGACTTTTTATTGATTGAAAATAGTATTATATTTTTATTTCAGTTTCAGTGTGATCATTTTTACTATATAAAAACACAATTGATTTTGTACGTTAATCTTGTATCCCAAGACCTTGATGGATTCACTTATTAATTGCAGAAATGTTTTTTAAGATTCCTTGGGACTTTCTACTTAGACTATCATGTAATCCTCAAACATGGATAACATTATTTCTTCCTTTTTGGTCTGAATACGTTTTTTCTCTTTCTTAAATTATTGCATGGGCTAGAACTTCTAGTACTATGTTGAATAAGAGTGGTCAGAGTGAACATTTTGTTTTGTACCCAATCCTAATTGAAACTATTCTATTTTTTACCATTAAATTTGATGTTAGTTGTGGGTTTTGAGGGCCTGTAGATTTCTTCTCTGGAGAAGTTGTTAATGATTAATTAAATTTTCTTAATAGTTATAAGGCTATTCAAGTAATCTATTGTATATTATAGTAGTTTGCACTTTTCAAGGAATTCGTCCATTTTATCTAAATTGTTAAATGTGTGTGTGTAGAGTTGTTTATAGTATTCCCTTACTATTTTTTTCATGTTTGTGAAGTTTGTAGTGATATCTCCTGGTTCATATTTATATTAATAAGTTATGTCTCTTCTCTTTTTTCTTTTCCAGTCTTGATAAATATTTGCCAATTTTACTGATATTTTTAATGAACCCACTTTTAAAAAATTAATATAATTTTTTTTACAGTTTTAAATTTGTGCTGCAAAAGACCAAGAAAATAGAAATGGAAGCTACAGACTGGGACAAAATATTTGCAAACCACATATCTGGCCAAGAACTCCTGTCTAGAATATGCAGAGAACTCTCAACACTAAAAACAAACAAACACTTCAATTAGAAAATTAAAAGACTTTTCACTAAAGAAGATATAGAGATTACAAATAACCACATGGAAAGATGTTCAATGTCACTATGCATTAGGGAAATCAATTAAGAACACAATGAGCTGTCACTAAACACACCTGTGAGAACAGCTTACATTTTTAAAAATACTGACAATACTAAATATTGACAAGAATGCTGAGAAGCTAGATCTCTCATACATTGCTGATAGGAATGCAAAATGGCACAACTTCTCTGACAGCTTCCTATAAAACTTAACATGTAATCACATGACCCATAAATTGCATTATTTTGCATTTACCCTAAAAAAATCCCAAAAACTTATGTCTGCACAAAAACCTATACATAACTGTTTGTAACAGTTTTCTATGTCATAAGCCAAAAATTGGAAATAACACAGGTGTCCTTCAACAGGTAAATGGTTAAACAAACATTGGTACATGCATATCATGGAATACCGTTTAGCAGTAAAAAGGAATGAACTCTTGATCCACACAACTTGAACAAACCTCCAGGGAATTATGCTAAATGATAAGAGCTGATTTCAAAAAGTCACATGCTGTATGATTCCATTTATCTAATAGTTTCGACAACCCACAGTTATAGCAGTGAAAAACAGATTAGTGGTTGCCAAGAGTTAAGGGTAGTGGGAAGAAGGGGCAGAGAAATGTTGTGATAAACGGACATAGAACTATACACACATATTGTACAATATCAATTTTCTGCTTTTGATTTTGTGTTATAATCATGTAAGATATAAACTGGAGAAAATGGAGTGAAGAATACACAGATCTATCTTTGAAATTTCCTGTGAATCTAAAATTACTTCAATTTAAAATTTTTGAATTAGTTTAAATCTAATAAAATGAAATTCTAGAATACTTGAAGTAACAACGTAACATATAGAGCCAAACAAAGTTAATAGAGAACATATTTTCATCTAGCAAGAGTAGGATTAGAAATGGAAATTGAACTATATTTATAGCTCTATGCCTGGTTCTATTTGAAAAAGAAACTATTTTTTTGAAAGATTTGGTGAATTCTTTTTTCCATAAACAAAACAAAACAAAAACAGAAACAATTGACCTGAAATAGATTGCACATTGTTTCAAAGTCTGAGTCTTTAGATAAATACCCTCTTTCTGCTAATAAAATATTTTAAAGTAACAACATAATTATTACATGATAAAGGTTTGAAGTGATTGACATGCTAACTACCCTGACTTGATCATTACACAATGTATACGTGTATTAAAACTGCACACTATACCCCATAAACATGTGCAATTATTATGTGTCAGTTTACACAAAATAAATAAACTCTAAAAATTAAAAGAATATTTATTTTATCTTATTGGCACATTTTATTCTATATACCTTTTTATTATTTTTAATCCTATTTTATGTAGCATTCATTAATTACTTTAATGGCCACAACTGTTAAGTTTTCTATGTTTACAAAACTTCCTCTTGTATTTCTCTTATAAAGACTTGGATTGGGAATCGAAGAAGGAAATATCGTTTAATGGGGATTGAAGTTCCACCTCCAAGAGGAGGCCCTGCTGATTTCTCTGTGCAGCCTGAGTTGGGTTCTTTGTCTGCACTCACACCAGGAGAGGAAGCTGGGCCTGAAGTAGGAGAGGATAATGACAAAAATGATGAAGTATCCATCTGTTTGTCTGAAGGAAGCTCTCCAGGTACTTTATATGCTGAAACTCCTAATAATAGCTTTTGTAAATTTAATGCATTTTTATGTGCTCTGAGGCTCACTGCACTTCAAATCTAGATTCTTCAAAACATTTGGCCAACCATTTGAAAAGAAATAGATTTATTCGTAATGCCTCCACCTAAATAGTCTCCTGCATCAAGTCATCACAAAGAACGTTTATCTACCACAATAATCATTTCCCACGTTTAGAAATATTGGATATTATAAAATTCATACATTATAATTAAGTAAATTTTTATTTTATTGCAATTCTTGTCAGTTTAGTTTAAAGCATTATAAATACATTATAATGAAAGATTACTATCATAATGTGACAAACACCAGGCTAGTTGTTAGGCAACCTGGGTGCAAGTCCTAGCTTTTCCATTATTAGCTGATTATGTTACTTCAAGCAAAATGCTTAATTCATGGGGCTTTAGTTTCCTTACCTGCAAAAGGAAATTAGACTGGGTCATCTTTATAATACTTCTCAATGCTTCTCTAAATGAGAATTCAAATAATATCATAAAATTATATCATTGGTCCATGAGAAGTATGATTCATTTGTCTTTAAGCATAGAAACAGTTCTCTTATGATACATTTTTATTAACACTTTTATTAAGGTTTAAGTTCCATATCACAAAATGTATCCAATGTAAATATAGAATTCAGGTTTTTTTTAGTAAATGTTATAAAGTGGTACAGTCATCACCATCACTAAATTTCAAATTTTAAATCATTTTCATCACTTCAATAGCTCCCTTAAGCTTATTTATAGTCTCCCCCGGTTCCCACCCTCAACTCCAAGCAGCCACTGATCTGCTTTCTGACTATATAAATTTCTCTTTTCTGGGTATTTTCTATAAATGGAATCAAGATATAGTCTTTTGCATCTATGATTGAGAAACAGAGAGAAGCATGAATTTCTCCATTTTGCTTTTGCTTTATCGAGCCCTATTTAGAATATTAACACTATATTTCCCAGTTTATTGATTGCCTTTTAATTTTGCATATGGTGTTTTCAGATGTCAAAATTTTTGTTTGCAATTTTTTGACAACTTTATTGTCAAATCTACCAACACTTTGCTATATGGCTTCTGACTTTGGTGAAATGATTACAAAGTCCTTCCTTGTACTACAGTTATGCAAATCTACCCCTATATTTGCCTACAATATCCTCTGATATTTATTTCACCTAGAATTTATTTTGTTTTAACATGTATAAAGAAAATACCTAATTTTATTTTTCCAAATAGTTAACCAATTGTTCCTACACTATTTGTCGATAATTCAATCTTTTTTCTAGTGGGTTAAACAGTAGCTTTTTATCAAACATACATATATATGCATGCATGCTTATGTATATACATATACAATATATGTATATATCTATCTATACATATATCTATATTTTTTACTTTGTTACATTTATCTGATTGTGTACAACAGTGGCTTTATAAAATGTCAATATCTGGTAGGGGTCTATTCTTCTTTGCTTTTGTAGCACATTGGTTCTTTAGAATTGTTTAGTCATAACATTTCTCAATCTCCTTCTCCAAAATACATTCAAGACATGTATTGGCATTGCATTAAATTGATCGGATATCGTAGAAAGATAAATTCAGTTTTTCACGTATTGAATTTTAGATGATGGCAGGACATCCATGTAAAGCTGTCTAGCAGGGCCTTGGGTAGTATGTGTGTGGAACTCAAGAGGGCTTAAGACATGAAAATAAATAAGGAGTCACTCACACATAGAGACTAAAACTATCCAGCTATAGAAACGGAAGATTTAGTTAAGTGAGAAAATAAAAAACAAAACAAAATAAGAAAAGACAATGAACAAGGACTGTGTGTTGATAGATATCCAGACTTAAGATGCTAGGGGAGAAAAGGAAGCCATTGAAAGAACATTCAGAAACAGGAGAACCATGACAGTATGCTAATACTAAAACTGAGAAAACAGCTGGGCATGGTGGCATGTGCGTGTAGTTCTAGCTATTCTGGAGGCTGTGGCAGGAGGATAACTTGAGACTATGAGTTTGAGACTCCAGTGTGCTATAATTGTGCCTGTGAATAGCCACTGCTCTCCAGCCTGGACAACATTGCAATACCATGTCTCTTAAAAAAAAAAAAAAGTGAGAGATTTAAGAGAGGTCATTTTTTCAGTGGTCTCTTAAAGACTGAGTAGCAAAAAAGAATGAGGATGTCATTGAATTGGGTGTTTAAGAAAAATTTTTTGAAAAGACAATGAATTACATGGGGAAGTGGAAGACAAGTAGATTTCAGGAATAATGAAAGGGAAAGAAAAGCTGTTAGTATCAAGTGATCAAGTGGTCCATGTATTTTAAGACCAGGTGTTTAAAAGGTAAGCTGGGTGAATATTCCAGTTTGTCTCTCCATCTCTCTTTCCTTTTCAACATTTTAATGCATATCGAAGATGATAATAAATGACTTAGCATACAGGAAAATTGTGAAACAGATTTAAAAATCATCGAGAAAAAAAGAAACACTGCGCCATTCTCAAATCCTTTATTTCTAAATATAGTGGGTCCATTAAATCATTTTTGTCTTCTGCTAGTCTTTACAAAATTGTATGAGCCTGGTGATACATGTATATTCCCAGAGACTCATGACTGAATCTTTACAGCCTGCTAACTGGCAGCTAGTTGAGGGAGAGTGGGGAAGTAGGAATTTGTGTGTTTCTGTGGATGGGTGGGAAAGCTGCAAGGAAATATTCTGATAAAATACAAAAGATCCTAAGGGGAGTTTCATTCCCCAATTCCCACTTCTTCACCTAAGAGAATTTTATAAAATAGGTATTTAATGGAAGAAGTAAAAGTTAATTATAAAGTCCACTTTAATTATTCACTTTTAATGGGCCACTGCTCCTACACTGGCGTCCTTTGTCATTTTATAAAGTGCTCTTTAGACAGCTGGCATAATAATCAAAACCTAATGAGAAAAAGGAGAGAAAGAATTTAATGCATGAATCAAAAAACACTTGATGAGAAGTGTGATTGACTAGAATTTCTCTTGGTGGCTTATTTTTCACAGCTGCATGGCAACCTTTTCATTCTCATCAAAAATTGCAACAGAAAAGCATAAAAGCATTTTCAAATATTGAAGAGTTCTTTTTGGTACAGTTTCCTACTAGTTCTACTCTATTCTTTTCCTCATTTTGCTGATGGAGAATACTAATCTGATTGGTTTGACTGTGTGGTCCTTTTTTTTTTTTAATGATTAAGTGAATTGTATCATCTGGCCTAATCAAATATCATACCTTTAAAATATGCTAACCCTATTCTCTTCCAGTTTATGAAAATGTAGTTAAATGTATTGCTATTTTGAAGTTTCCATAAATTACATCTTAGAGATATAGATACAAAATAATCAGAGTAGCTGCCATTCAATTTCAAAAACTGAAACTCAGATTCCTTATAATAGGGCTGTTGATTCAATAGGGTAAGAGTCTTCTAAATGTCAAAGTAGAGAAATATATATATATATTTAAATCAGGGCTTTCATATTACATATTAAAATTAATTACAAATCACATTTAAATGGTCTAGAAAAATCTGCAGAAGCAAAAGTAAGGGTTTTTCTTTTAATTCAGTAAAAGACACGTTTAACCAGAGTCAATGAAAAGTGTTGCTGATGTTTTAATCGTTTTAATTCCATTCTTTTTGTTTCTAAGAGATAAATACTTATCTGCTACAGAGCTTCTGACTTACCTCTAACTTCCACCTTCCCCCTCTCCCATTTCCTTTTCCCTTCCCTGAGTCAAAGTTAAGAGAAAAGAGGTGTGGTTGGGACTGAAAAAAGAAAAAGCTTCCCTTTCCTGAAGAGGGGTGGGATGCGGCCCAAATCCCATGGATTCTTTGACTTGTTTCTAAAATGAATTGTAGAGCAGCAAGCAAAGTTTTAAAACAAAGTTTATTAGAGAAAGAAGGGAGAAAAGAAAGGGAGACATGCCAGAGTTGGCATGGGCAAAAGAAACCACACCTTTGCTTTTTACAATAAACCTGATATACCTTCACAAAGATTGATATACTAAAGAGGGTGGAGCCTAGAAATTTCCACTCTGAAGAATGACATCTCTGAGTCCTGATGGTAAGAGACATTGTTTTTTGCAGGATACCTGCTGGACATTTCCAATTCACAAGTTCCTTAGCTAAAAGGCGGTCTTATCATTTATATGGCTTTAGTCAGTTAAGGTATTTGGCCTTCCACAGGGAACCTAAAAGATTCTTAGAGATTATTATGCTAAAACATAAATTGAAAGGTTGGGCGGTCCTATTCTTGCATCTGATGGAGTTTTCTTTTGATTTGCCAAGAGGGTGGGGTAGGCTGCCAGCTTGGTCTGCAGTAAAATGTAATTTTTTAAATGTCTGAACTCTTCCTAAAACCTACCTATGGAAAATTTATCTATCTATATCTAACTTGTGCTAGTTACCCAGCCTCATTTCCCACAACTGCAAACTCTAGTAAAAGTAATAGCTGGATGACTGAACTCTTTACTTTGAAGTTCTGGGTCTACAATTAATATATTGTGGGAAAAAAACAGTATATTAATGTTAGAACATTTTAAAGATTTTTACTATTATAAGAAGCAAATTTTTTAAAGCATGGGAACAATTAACATTCATAACATTAAATTTTATAGCAAAGTCTCTTTTTCAGCTGTATCCATTATGTGGGTGTGTGTATAAAAGATAATTCTACCTACAGTTACTTAGTGTGCGTATATAGCCCCTACTACATAGAGTGCCCTCTAGAGTTCTACTTATTTGTTTATTTTCCAATTAACAGAGCTGCTTTCCTTGAGGAATTACTAGGCACATTGACAGTGTTTAGCTTTCAAACTTTCACTAATGTTGAAGCTATTCATATGTAAAACAAAACAAAAAAGCATTTCTTATTCAACTTCATATCCTGTTATTTTATAAATCCTCAAAATAGCTTTTATTTAAATCTTCCAAAATAATCAAATCATGCACGAATATGTTTTTAGTTAAGCAGAGCTGTATACAAAGTTTGAGCAAGTGAGAACAGGAATATAAGGCCAAACTATAAGGAAGAAATGATACAGTAATAATCTCATCAATGAATATAAGGCCAAACTATAAGGAAGAAATGATACAGTAATAATCTCATCAATGAGCCATAACCGCTTATTTGAGGCCACCAGTTTTGCAGCTAACACTGATGACAATTTTTCCTCCTTTCATTTTGTTATGGCCCGAGTAACGCTTGGCTGCTCACCCTTGATACCAATAAATCAAGGGGCAGGGAACTGGTAGAAAGATGTTTATTTCTGAGGGAGCAGAGCCAGACTCGAGGTCACTCTAAAATGGTTCTATTCACCCTCCAGGCTTACAGTTCACTTTTATAAGTACAGAGTTGCTAGTACCTACCTATACATTAGCCATGTGACCAGCAGAGCATTATATAGAACTTGAGTTTCAGCCACGTTTATCGATAGTGACATTTTTCGGTCCAGACTTCCTGGGCCAGGTATCAGAAATATCTCATAGTTTTTATCGGTAGGGCCCAGCAGAAGCGTTAATCAAGCTTGCCATAGAGTAAGGGAGTTTACAAGGCCTAAGACATCATGCATTGTGTAAAAGTTATAAATATCACAAAACTTATGATTACATTGATACAACAGTTATGCAAGTCACAAGGCTGATGATTACATTGATACTATATTATTCAAACTTATAACCACTCAGAATAAGAGAGTAAATGGGGATTTGCATCTTTCAGTTGATTGGGCATAGACTACAGGGAAGTTAAGGATCCCCTGAAGCTACTTACTGGGAATGCACAGGAGATAAGGGGCCTCTCAGTGATGTGCTCAGGATTGCACAGGAGTATTCGAACCCTTGCTATGTTCTACTCTAGGTGCTGTGACAATATGGATAGACATTAGCGGGTCTCTGTATCAATTTCATTTCTTTGCCAACTACATAGGAATTGAAATGTCTGTGATTTGAAATGCCTAAAAAATAAGTAAGTAAACTTTCCTCTGTCTAGGAACCATTCTTCTTAAAATTTTAAACTGACATATTTTTATTCCACATATAAATGAGATCACGCTATAATTTCCTTTCTGTATCCAGCTTATTTCACTTTGAATAATGTCCTGTGGGTCTAACCATGTTGTGGCAAAGGGCAGGAGATAAAAAACCCAAATATATAGAGATAGAGAATAAAATAGTGGTTACTAGGATGAGAGTGAGAGAATGGGAGCATCTAGGTCAAAGGATACACAAATAGCAAATATGTAAGATGAACAAGTGAAAAGATCTAATGTACAATATGAGTATTACAATTACTAATAGTGTACTGCATTCAAAATTTTTGCTTAATGAGTATATTATAGCTGCTCTTGTAGAAGAGAATGGTTAACCCTGTGAGAATGATATGCTAATTTGTTTTTACTATGGAAATCATTTTACTATGTATGTATTATAACATCATGTTGCATACCTTAAATATACATAATAAAGTATTTTTAAAATCTAGTGAAATAGAAACATATTTGAATTGAATTTATAGTGGATCTTGAATTAAAATTCTGGTAAGGTTTTCCTGGATTTTAATCTTTTATCCTCTATATTCTATTATGTAAGTTTCTGGATCAACCCTATTTTCCTTATAATCATCCTCTTATGCTCATGCAAGGCACCCTTTTATGTCTTTCCATGGGAGGGAATGGATTGGAAAAAGTCTTAGGAAGATTACTAAATATTTTTGTTCTACTTTCTAAGGTGAAATAAAATGTCATTTACCAAAAGACTGATAAATTCCACTAGTATTTATCCAAATAAGCTCCATGACAAGGCAGTGCAGAAAAAGAGATAGGAAAGCTGCCCAGTTTTTCTAAGTCTTATAGATGAGAGTAATCTAAGAAAGAGGAGATTATATACACAGACACCCTATGCCTTGAATCAGGCACTTCCTCTAGATCAGCACAGAGAGCTTTTCATTAGACTGGTTTTTCTAAATTAATTTATTTTATGTGTTTTCTCATTATTATAATATTGACTTTTGATCAGAAAAGGAACATATGTTCATTGTAGAAAATACTGGAAAATACAATAAAAAATATAAATAATTCTACCTCTCAGTGATAACCCTTCTAAAAATAAGTGTGGGGGTATATTTTTGCCATGTTTCCTCTTTGCATATATACAGGAGTGTGTCTGTGTGTGTGTGTGTGTGTGTGTGTGTGTATACATACACTCGCATGCACATACCATTTTACAAAATTAGAAATGTGCTGCATTTATGGTTTTATATCATGTATTTGAAAATTATTTTTATATTTTTTCTATTAGAATGAACAATACATATTCATTGTAGAAAAATATTTAAATACAAATAAACAATAATACCCCCCAAAATAAAAATTATGAATAATGTCATCCAGAAATAATAATGATAATGTTTTGGTGTAAATGGTGCTAGTCTTTATAAAATTTATACTTTTTTTAACAAAAATAAGATTATATATACTCACACAGTAGATTTTGCTACCTTCACTTCACTTTTCAGTAGATCATTAATATTTTCTTTGTTATTAACTACTTCATTTTTAAATGGTTGCAATAAGGCGTAGAATACTTATTCACAAGCAAAAACAAAAGCACAATGACATTCCCTTTAATCACTTACTTTAGTTTAATACTATTTTTATTCTAGTATTACTTGATGGGGTCAGAATATGAACA
>CAUYQG010081066.1:0-42186 GCA_963574415.1 Tarsius wallacei | reverse complement strand
TATGGCTGTGTAGTATTCCATCGTGTAAATATACCACATTTTAAAAATCCAGTCCTCTTTTGATGGACAGAAGTGTTGGTTCCAGGTTCTTGCTATTGTGAACAATGCTGTAATAAACATACGTGTGCAGGTATCTTTTTTATAGAGCAATTTGAGTTCCTCAGGGTATAGTCCCAGTAGGGGGATTGCGGGGTCATATGGGAGGTCGATATTTAGAGCTTTTAGGAATCACCACACTACATCCCACGTAGTCCACATTCAAGAAGTGGGTATCTTTGTTTTCCTTGATTCCTAATGCCGAGCCTAATACACTATATGTCCACATGAAACAAAACAAAACAGAAATCATCTTCCCAGAGGCTCCTGCCACTCAGCCCCTCTACCTCTCCTTGTACTTGCACTCTCGCTTACTGAACTCTTGGACATTTCCTGAAGACTCTAAATAATGGCTTACTCTCTTTTTCTACACCTTAGTTTTCCACATGGTGACTGACATCTTGGTCCATTCGGATGACTTGTTCAACCTAGTACCTCTCGGATCCAACGTGTTGGTTGTATGTAGCCTCATCTCCGATTTGATCTCTGTATCTTGCTGCACGTTTGAGAACGAGTGCAAGCAACCTCTTTTCTGACTAGAGCTTGCTTTCTTAACTGCCCCTATCACAGCTGCCAAGCTCATGGGTGTTCCTAGCCCATCGGTTGTTCTTCCGGTCTTCATCTCTTACTCTATGCTGTTCTAATTTCATGGCTCATTTTTTTTGGTCACTTTCTTGGTGGCACCCTGCATGCCATCGGTTATTGTATATACCCCTCACTCCCAGACTTTATCATCTAAAGGCTATTCTTGCTGGACTAGACTTAATCATAGATTAACCTAATGTCAGTCTTACTCTAGTTCTCTTTTTTGTCTCTCTGCACCCCATAACATTTCATTTCTATTCTTCCCTTACCTGCTAGCCAAAATATTACTTTCTATTAAGCAAACCTTTCCAGTCACTGGGAACTCACTAGGTTATGCCATTATTGGCTTTCATAGCATCACTTCTTTACGTTACTTATGCCAATTATTTGTGTTAATTATTTTGGTTTAGTGTCATGAATTCTTATAGAATATAAATTTGTTGTCAGTAGGTCTATGCCTTCTTTTTTACACAGCTATTCAAACCCTAAGGGGTAATCAGTGAGTGTCTATTAAATGGATGGATGGATATTAGATCTGCTCTAAAATGGAAATATTTAAGAGCAAATGGGTAGTAATACCAGATATGTGATAGGGAAGACTTCCAGGGTTTCTTCAAATCCTGAGACAATGCTTTTTCTAGATGAAAGTGAAAGAAAAATGAATTCATCTATACAATTTGGGTAAAGTAAATACATAAGTTAGCAAAATATACATTTAGGTAATGTAGATTTGGAAGCATTGTTACACTGATTGTACCTTGATATTAGCATAACATCAGTTTCACATTTTGTTTAAACCTTCTGCTTTGGGGTAGGAAAGAATACCAGAAATATAGGCAGGGATAAAAAATGGAGAGGAGAAATAGGGAGAAAGGTTTGAAAAGATTCAAGTCCAACTGATCGTTAGTGATGGAAAATGGATAATGGATCATGCTGCTTCTTGCTGACTAGGTGCTCTCTAATCCAGGACCATCTTAAGCTATAATCTGATTCTAATATATCTCATATATGGTTGGATCTCACATGACACGGCCTACTTTCTGGGAGGAATAAAGAGCAAGGCTGCCAAGAGGTACTTGACCAAATTTTTAGGAAAAAAAACTGTGGTTTAATTTTTCGTGGCTTCCAAAGACTACCTTATTATCCCAAACATTTTGAACTCCAGACTTCAGGCATACTTGAGTAGTCAATTTTTAAATTCCGGGTTCTTGTCTGAACTTCTTGTTTGTGATCATAAATGAGGATTCCACTTTCTTACGGACGATGTGGCTTGATGGTGATTATTTTGTTGTCAATAATTAATAATGATATAAGAACCTGTATTTAAAGCATCTGTCTATAGGGAAATTAAGTATATGCATTTGCTTCAAAACATCATTCATCTTGTATCGAATCCTCTGATATCCCTCAGAAATGACCTAAACTGCTGAGAGTAAACTGAGGGATAGTGAAATAAAAATGGTGATTTACCCAATTAACACAGCAAGTGAGTTGTCTCACTCCAGCATGGGGTGGATAATTGTATACAATATACACAAACCCTGCTAAGTCTAGTGACATTAATTTGATTCCTGGTAACTATCACTGAGAATAGCATCATAGTCCTAAAGTAGCTAAATTAGGAATGCCTCTGCTCCATCACTCTTTGAATATTACCTCAAGAAGTTGCTGACAAGTGTTACCTTTCTTAACTGCCCCTATTATGACTTTCATCGTCATATTGAAAGAAAAGTGTTAAACTGTTGAGTTAAGGCTATGAATATACGGATCAGGCAGTCTATAAACTTGTCGGTCTCCTTTTAAGAGTAGAATAGTTATAAGACAACTGCTTTGTTCTGTGTTTCTTATATATTTATTTCTTCAGAATTTGAAATAAAAAACACAGTGGTTCATTTTAAGATTGACACAGTTGTCTTGAGACTTAACATTATTCTGTATTGGAAAAGTAATAATATTACTTTTTCAGAGCGTAATATGAACCAAGCAGTATTATAAGTAATTTTTCAATATTAACTATCAATCCTCTTCATAGCTCTATGGGATAAGGGTGATGTCCACCTTCATTTTTGGAAAGAGGAAGTTGGAGGACAGAGATAACATGTAATTGGCACAAGATTGCACATCTGGAGAGTGGCAAACCAGGATGGGAGCCCTTGCAGGCTGACTCCTGGGCTTTGCTGACTTTTACTGTTACAGCAGTGTTCCTCTGACAAACATGTTCTACATTTGAAGAAATCAATGAACTGTTTGGCTGTCATTAGACATGTATATCATGCTATATGAAGGCCTCTGTTTGTCTAATGATGCTTTAAATGCACTAGATAAAATGGTATCGTCGAAAACAAGTACTCCCAGGTATGGGTTTAGGTTTACTACCCATGTAAAATAGTGCAAATCACTTAGTTTCTTTCTCTGTTGGATATTATAATTTATAACTTTCAGGTATTATAGTTCGTGACTTTTTAGAGTGTAGCAGTTACTATCAACAGTATTGCTATGATTACTATCATTCATCTAGATTGCCAAATTCCTGACAACGTTTCTATTATGTCCCATATCTTACAATAAAATAATTGAAGTGATTTATATTAGCAGACTTATTGCCATAAAATAAGAAAAAGAGTAAAGCAAAGAAAGGAAGAAAATTTGAAAGAATCAGAAAATGCTGTAAGCCAGCATTGAATTCACATAAGCACGTAAGTGCATCGACTTGTATTTTATTTTAAAGAATGAATAAACTGGCACAGTTTTATACACCACTGATTGAAATCAAGACACATTACTAAGTCACAGAATGTAATGTCTTATTTCAAATATAGCATAGTCATTTTAAAATTATTTTCACATTCTAGGTAAGTTGTGCTGACAAGCTCATAGTGACTCCAATGTTATCTCTTTGAAAGGTTGTTCAACCTCAGAAGAGCTAGAGATTTTACCAGACTGTTAAAAAAATAGAGAAAAAAAGAGTAAGGCTAGGTTCTTCTGAGTTAAATAGAAGACACAAGCAAAGAATTTCATCCTTTAACTTGTTGCTGATTTAAGCTAGAACAATAGAGGTAAGCCTCTGATAGCCAGGTTTTTATTTATTTAAAATTGAATTAAAATCAATATGAACAGAAGTGGCAATGCTGTAGTTTGTTACTGATTCACACAATACACTTGGGGATGTAATAATCTTAATTAACTATTTGCTTCCACTTGGGAAGAAATGAGTTTCTGACTCCCCAGTTATTGAGCCATCTAATTTCTTTGTAAACATATAAATGACTCATGTAGCAGCAGAATGAAGACAAGGAAATCAGCGATTCCTGTTGGGCCCTTTCTGTTTCTGAATTGGTGTGGTCATGTATATCTTTCCTATCTCTGGTAGTCTGCATTTTTGTGTATGAAAAATTTGTAGGGATTCCTAAAATAAATAAAGAACATTTAAAACTATTGATAACGGCTCAGATAATGTGTGTCCTTGTATGAGTGTGCACTGGTTCTCTGCATGGTAAAGTTTTATGGGTACAGTATCTTCCTAAACCCAAATGATTGTCATTGGGGTACATAATTGCCTTTACATTAGATACTTCAGGAAATGCTCACTGAAATACCTGGAACTGAAGTGGAATATTTAGTTTAACTAATTCCTGTCCCTATACCATAAACATGATTTATAACTACAATGCAGAGTAGACTGCTTTTTGTACTTTGAAGACCGTCAAAAACATTTCAGCGATGATATAGGTGTCTTATGTGTATAAGTTTACTTGTTTTAGTCAATAAAATATATTAAATTATGTGTTGATTTTTTGATTTTAAAGTTAGAGACTTAACAACTTAGTCCACGATCTGGTTATTAAGTTCCTATTGCCACTGTAACGAATTGCGACAAGCAGTGGCATAAAACAACTAACTTGCCTTTAATCTGTAATTTTTATTCACATTTACTGTGGCTGATTGATAGCTCAGTAGCGATGACACAGAATAGTGAGTGAAGGAATCATAATTAGTTAGTAATTACAAATTTTGTCTGGTTCCGTTGACTAAAAATAGGACACATTAGTTTATGAAACTAAACTAAACATTTGGAATGCTCGTCTGATATGGGCATGTCAGTTAATTTACTTAGCAGTGGGTATCTTTATTAAAGAATGAAGTGATGCAATTTTCTTTATTCTTTTCCTTAAAAAATTACTCCAGTATGCATAGTGGTTTAAAAATTAAAATTTAGAGTTTTAAAAATAGAAAAAGGATTGGTTTTCTAAATTATTTTGATGACATTTTAAAGAACAATTTATTTCTTTGAAACAGATGTTCTCCATTTCTATTTCAAGCCTTTTAAATGTTAAAAAAAAAAAAGGTGGAAATGAAATTGCATAAAAATAAGTACCCGAGACATGGCCACTGTGAACATATTAAAGATAAGAATGGATGTTAGCAATTAAGACATTTTCCATTTGGTGCCATCTACCCTTGTTAACAGTGATGTACTTAACTTGGTTAATTTTTTGTTCACAAATCTTTATTTTATATTTATAACCACCTGTAGCATTTATGACAAAGTGAAATAATAATTAAAATATTCCCTTGGAGCTATGGAACATATGGCATGTTGAGTTCTCTGTTGATTTTACTGTGACACTGGTTCTATTTTTTAATATGTTTTCTCAACATGGTTATTTTAAGTTTTGCTGAAGCTTTGGTGATGAGACAACTATTTAGAAAGAAAAAAATAATCAGTTTTCTTTTTTGTAGGGAATTGGGCTGTGTGCTTTCTTTGATGCATGTTTTGTCTAAACTTATTTTTTAAATGATAATTTAATATGTTTGATGTAATTTGGGTGAGATGTCAGCCTTTACCAGATGTAATCAAGATTAGGGACTAAGAGCCTTATACTCTAATGTCTTTCACCTTATATCGGTGTGGCACATTAATTTTTAACAGTAACAGTCAACTCGATATGCAGATGCTAAAATTCTTGCCCGAAATACATATTTTGATTTCAAATATTGGGATTCTATTTTTAAAGGGATGGTTGCACATCAAACTTCATAGAATGAAAAGTACTGTTTAAGAAGTCAGAGTATTATATGTACCATATTTCTAAACAATCACCTATCAAAAAGAGACATGGAAAAATTGTTTCAGAATCACAGTGTATTCCAAGCAGTTATCATTGGTAAATCATTCACATGCTTTTCCTCAATACTGAAAATTCTTATGAGATATCATTAGACTATTACAACTTATAATAGAAAAATCAATGCAGTAAGAAAATTAAATTTTACTGATAGCCTTTAGGCAAAATGCAATGTTAAAATGCATTTTAGCTTCCCATGTGGTTCATAGGCAAAGGAAGAAATGGAATCTGGGTTAGCTGTCAGTGAAAAATACTTTTTTTTTAGAAGCTGACAGACCTGCCTATGAACCAAACTCTTTCCTAATGCATTTGTTCCTTGATTACTTAATAATGTGAAAATAACCGCCCTAATCTGATCATTGGAAAGGTCAGAAGTCTGTTCTACTCTTAAAAAAACAATTTCCTGGTCAAAATCAACGAGGGGATTCTCTGTCTTCCCAGCAAGAAGAGTTAGCAGGCAGAAAATGGGTCCATCTCCAGAGCAAAGTAGCCCTGACATCAGAGCCCCTAGGGAAAGGAAGGGTAGGGAAGAGGCAAGGCAAAAGGATATAGGAAGAGAGACAGAAAGTGAGAGGGACTGGAGCTAGAAGGGAAAAATTCATCAAACTGCCACCTGTCTCTTGTGAAGACGTGACCTGTAGACTACACTTGACGTGGCTTGTAATCACCTTAAGTGGCCACGTTCTTCTGTTGGCAGACAGATGTAGCAGGCATGGATTGACACACATGCCTTTTACTCATCCTGCATCTGTAATAACGTCATGCTCTATAAGAGTGATTAGGAAGAGGAAGTGCCTTGCGTAGTTACCAAGGGAAATGAGCACAGTTAATTTGTAGACCATAATCAAAGACACCGGTGTTTTACAACTGCTATTCTACTTTAGAGCATGACTGAAACATTCGTTTGCTGCTCTCACAAAATGCAAAGTCTAGGTAGAGCGCACTGTGTTCCTTTACTTTCCCCAACTTTCGCAGTCTTTAAAAAAAAGTAATCACCATTTGCATTGGGAAATTGATCTTGATCAGCTTTAAATTTTGAATATTATGATTATTAGTATTTGGAAAGACAGCTATTTGTGTTGACATCTACAATCGCAAATAATGGAAAAAAATGATGATGTTTCCAAGTGAATATAGTCAGTGATTTCAGTGGTATAAAGGATGGCAGTCATGCTACTAAGCTTATCACAATGTCAAGAATATTTCCCATAATTTTAAAATAGTTTTGTATCTTTCCTGATGATTTTTTGCTTCGTTGATTTTCTAGTCTACATTGCACTTTTTTCTAAAGTTGCTTACTGTGAGATTTATTCTCAACAAATTCAAGAAAGTAATGGTAAACTCTTTTTTTGTAGACAATTAGGTGGAAAGAGGATATGTATTTAGGCAGTGAATTATTTTAAAATGAAGGGAAATAAAAGAATCTAAGATTTATGCATGTATATAATATACACATATATATTTAACATGTATAATTTATCTAATGTGAATTTTGTATAAATTATTAGTAAAGGAAGCATACATTCTTAAACAGATCACATGATTCCTTTTGTCAGTTTTGCTCTGAAAACTTCCTGTGTTACATAGCTTAAGCTATTCAGAAAGCTTAATGAACATTAACTCACAAATTTATTTGAATCATAAACTTTCCATATCTTAGCCAAGTCTCAGGATGATAGAACTTATCCTTTCTCCATAGTTGCATCCTTCTTTTGCTGATGAGAAACTGAGGAAGAGATGATATTTCGGTTTGTCCATAGTCACATATTTGGAACTGCCTCAGAGTGTAGTAATTATTTCAGTTCACAGTACTGCTTCATTTACTGATAATGGATTAGCATTTTGAAATTCAGTGGTCTCTCTTTGTATTATGTATTATCCTGAGCACCAGTATAGAGACACTGTAATGACAGGCTTGAAATGATTAGTTAAAAGTTGAGATTAAGGAGAAGAGATAGACCCATAAAACGCAAAACAACACACATACATAGCTCTCTACACTTCTCTCTCTCTCTCTCTCATCTATCTAGCCAAAAGTCTGAGAAGCGATTCTCTATCTATCTGTTTGAAACCCATATTACTAAGATTTTCTTTTGGGTTTTGTCACCCACCAATGTCAATGAGAAGTTTACAAAATCTTTGTATTTGTTACAGATATTTTACACAGGATGATTTGTCCCCATATTTGTTCCAATATCTCGATACCTATTTGAACTCTGATTATACAGCTCAACTTGTTGACTGTGACATTCTGGATCGTTACATGGCAAACTCCATACATAACACATACCTATCTATCTTTGTCTTGCTTTCCTGTCCTGGGCTTGTTCTTACTCATTTTTCTCACTCTTTCAGATATAGCTTCAATTGAAATAGTTCCTCTTCTCTCATCCACCTTTCTTCTCTCTCCTAAACATTGATTTTCCTCATTTTTTATTTTTTTGTCTCTAGCAAATATTTGGATAGAAAAAATATTTCTTATTCTCTCCCAAATGGTTGGAAAGTTGTGCAGTGTGGGGAGATGTGAACCCACATATGGGCAATTACTGGAGGTATGGACAGAAATAGATTTGTGCAGTTAAGGATTTTGAGTTGGGGGTACTGGCATTCAGAGAGGGATATATTTATTGGGATTAAATAGCCTTCAAGATTTATGTGTGTTTTTTTACTGTCAGAGTGAAAAATGCTGAATTGTACTGGTATAAAGTAAGATAGTTTCATTTGTTAACATTAACATACATTTCAAACTTCAAGATCTGGAATCTTGTTATTTTATTTTTGAGAGGAGATTTGGAGGCATTAAGTCCTGGGAACAACTTGTATCCTCCCAAGTCAGCTATCTGTTAATTCTGCTGGCAGGTGCCCAGATACTGTCATGTTTCAGTTGACAAGTCAATGATCACTTTACCATCGGAAACATAGCTATAGTTCTGTGCAATGCCACATCTACAGTGGATGCATGGTGTTTGTTGTCTGCATTAAATCTCTAAAAGAAAAGCATTAGCAATTAGCTTAGTGGGTGGCCAAGAGGATAGAGCTCTGTGGATGGACAGTGGTTCATTCTGGTCCTTTGGAGGTGTTAGTTGCCACCAGAACTGACATTGTTTGTCAGGAAAAGCTGTTCAGCATCTTCACGTCTGGACTAAATACATGTGCTTGACTTCTAGTGAAGAATTGAGTACAGAGAATAATGTTCTGTAGACATAAGTCTTAAGATTTATATCCTACTCTGAGTTGTACAGGCATGGACAACTGCTCTTTTCTTTTTTTTTGTTTAATTGGTAAGAATAGCTCTTCCTCTTCCTTCAAGTGCTGACAGCTTTAGGCCTTGGACACTTGGTAGTTTGACTTGTGATTAGCTTCTTTTATCACTGTTTTTGGTCTTGGGGACATCCTACTTTTCCCCACTTTACCTCACAGGAACTAGTTTAAAGAGTTGCTTAAATCATGTTAACAGTATGCTATTGAGATGATTAATCCAAAAAACAGTTGATCATCAGTGACTTATTTAACTGTACTTTACTTTTTGTTTTAAAAAAACATTCCTTCCCCCCCAGGGATGACACTTATTAGAAAAGAACATAAATTGTGAGTCCCTGTCGATCTACCATAGTGCAATGACTTAGATATACTGGCCTGATGGTCCCTTTTACTATTTCACAGCTTTAAAATGCCCATTTTCGTAAATGTTCAGGGTCCGCTTATGAGTGAGAACATGCAGTACTCAGTTCTTTGTTTTTGTGATACACCACTGAGTATTGTAGACTATAATACTATAAGAAAGGGATTGGCAGTAGCCAGAAACTGCCAGGGAGAGGAGTGGTCACATAACATCAATAAGGATACCTGATCTCAAACCAGAGGAAGTGGGGACCAAAGGGAGGCCCAACCTTGACCTGTACAATGGCCACTCGTATACCTAATCCTGAATTGTACTCCACATCTTTAAAAAATAAAATGAATAAAATGCTCATTTTACTCTGGGTTTCTATTTGGCCCTTGAGCCTGGATGAGTTAATACTTTTTTGAAAATATGATACTTTGCTATGCAGGTTCATGAGTTTTTATGTCACGTACGCTGAGACCCATGTCATCTTTTATTTCCTAAAATGATGGTCTTAAAAATGTGAAGTCTATTGTCTCCTGTCACCCTATTACATAGAGCCCTGTATTGGAGACATGCGCAATCATTGAAAGCCTTTAATACGACTGATTAATTTTACATACACAGTTTTAAAGTAATATTTTCAGGTGGCAGTTATGACCGCTTCACAGATGAGGAAACTGAAGTTCACATAAAACAATAAAATTTCAAGATCTTTCATTCAATAAGTGGCAGAACTTGGATGTCAATCCACACCTGTCTCATTTCAGAAGCTAGTTTCTATGATGCTATATCATGAAGACCATTGGAAATTAAGACAGCATTTATGATCTTGATTACCACCCATAAAATAAAGGTATCATTCTTTCCTATTATTGTAGAGAAAACACCCAAGTGTCTGAAAAAAATAGTATACTGAAGACAGGCATAATGTAAATACATACCAGAGAGATGTGGTATGAATTTTTAATGAAATGTGAAAAAGTGTCTGTAAAGTAAATTTTTTGAATTAATTTTTTGTGTCTCCTGAAACCCATGTATTATCTGTTAGTGCTTTCATATAAGAAAAGTCATATTGAAAAACTGCAATAAATCATTAATATTACATACTTTAATGACCACATGTTCTTAAAAATAAAATGAGCTGCATATTATCTCCAATGCCATTAATTTTGACAAAATGCTATACTGTAATGCAAATAATCATTTAATAATAAGGCAGATGAATGAAAATGCCACAAAAACCAGCAGTATGACCTTCTGGTGTATTTGGCTGCACATTGTTATGGATTTGGGGTGGAGTTCTGGCTCCAGAATTCTGCCATTTATTCCTATCCCTTAAATCAATATTATCAACTCCAATGCTGGTTAATTTGCAATATAGTTAGATTGCATCTATTCCATGGAAATAAAAGGGTCAATGTATATGTGTGTGTGTGTGTATACATATACACACACAATACATACACACACACACACAGACCCACATACACAAAAATATACAGGATGAATTTTTAGTGACTTAGATTTTGCCTTGCATGTGCAAATAGATTAATAAAATAATAATTTGAAAATTCAGAAAGCCAGGGGATGAAAAAGGCAAGGAGCAGATAAGTTAACCAGGAATATTGGTGTAGTTGTTAAAATTGACACCGCTTTGTCCCTGAGCCTCCTGGAAACAAGAAGAAAGACTTGTTCTTATCTGGACTAAGGGGGCTACAAATGGACAGAATGGCACCCATATAAAAAACCAAAGCCACTCTTTTAGCCTGTGCGCAAGACTCCAGGCGTACCCAGGTATGTGGGCCACGTTGGAGAAAATAAGCAAGGGGGGGCGCACTGATGCCTGAGCTCCAGGCCTGAAGACATCGTGATCCACAATCTCCAGGGCCACGTAGCCATATTAATGTCCTATTTTCAGATTAATCGGATTTGCCTTTCAGGCAACAAAGGAGTTACATTGGCAGCCAGTGCTGGCTAGGAAAATGCTGGGCCTGATCAGGAAATAAAGTAACAAAGTCCCCATCCCATTGTGTGTGGGGGTGTGTGGGTGTGTGCACATGTGCATTTTTTCTAGCACCTGATCTAAATTCATCTTCAGGCTTCCAATCTTAAGTAAGTTTTATTCCATTCTTTCCCTCATACCATCTCCATTTATCAATATGTATCCTTTCAGTATATTTTTGTAGCAATATAGCTGTGAACAATTATGTTGCCTTAGTTTAGGGTTGGAAGAGAGGGAACACAGTCCTAGATTTCACAAATCTCATCTTGTTGAGCAATTTAAGGTCATCATAATCATTTGCGAACTTTAGGCCACTTTCTTGCAGTGACCACTTGGTAATATCCTTTGGACTTCTTAATAAGTTCAGTCTGATAAAGCATTATTTCTTGAACAGTAAAACATACTGGATTCCCTTGGGTATTCTAGTTTATCAAAATAGGGGATATGGATAACAAATTCAATACCAGATGACATAAAAGTCCAGTAGTTAGTGAAGGGGAAAGATGTATCAGAGGGCGAACAATGAATTATTCCCTTACGATTCTTTTTGAAAATCCAGGAATAAGGGCTAAATTTAATTTTTTAGTTTGTGTGTTTGGCAAGTTTAGTATAATGTTAAAATAATAGTTTAATATAGGTAGATGATAGATTAATGCTGGCTGAGTCTATACATATAGACTGATTATGGCAATACTGCACAAAGGCTATTTTTGTGAGATAATTATATGTTGATTTTTAGTTCCATCTGCTTAGCAAAGTTGGTTTTCCTCAGACATGCTACATCTTCTAAATTTTTCATTTTAACCTGTATTGAGGTAATATTGACAATAATTGTATGTATTCAAGATCTACAACCTGATGTTTTGATATCTGTCTATATTGTGAAATAACTACCACAGTCAAGATCATGAAAATAGTCATTAGCTTAAAGAGTTACTTTGTCGTGTGTGGTGAGTCCACGTAAAATGTACTCTCTTAGCAAAGTTTAGTTGTGCAATGCGTTATTATTCACTATTGTCACGTGCTGTGCATTTGGCTTCCAGAATTATCCGTCTTCGAAGAGCAAGTTTGTGTCCTCTGACCAACATCTTCCTATTTTCGCCCTTTAATCACCACCCTCCGGCCCCATGTGTCTGATTTTACGAGTTCAACTTTTGTAGATTCCATATGTAAGTGAGATCATGCAGTATTTGTTTTTGTCTTTTTGTCTTATTTTACTTAGCATAATGTTCCTTATCCATGTTTTTGCAAATGGTGGGACTTTATTATTTTTTTAAGGCTGAGTGGAGCATTCTCTATTGTGTATGTATATTATTGTATGTGTGCATACACATACACACATTGCATTTTCTTATCTATTCACCCATCAATGAATTCAAGTTGTTTCTATGTCTTGACTATTGTGAGTAATGCTGCAATTAACATGGCCGTGCAGATAAACAAAACACAGTGAAATTCCCTTAGACACTTAAAAAATCGTTTTGTTTTTTTTTTGGCTTGAAATTAACTCATTGAGTAGTTATTCCTTATTCACATTGTCAAGGGTTAGATGAAGGCAGAATTTGGTATCTGCCATCGCATCTAAAGGGAGATATAAGCTATATATAGAAATATCCACAGTAAGGTTAATGTGATATATGTTATAGAAAGCACTAAAGGAAAAGCAATAAAGTCCTTGGGAGAGAGGATTACTTCAGCAATTTTATTTCTTCTTCATTCATTCAACAATATTTTTGGAATAGCTATTAGGTATCAGGTACTACAGACAGTGGTGAACAAGATATCATCTCTAACTTCAAAAATCTTACAGTCTAGAGAAGATTGAATGGTGCTGGAAATGTGGTAAGTAGAAAAACTATTCTGGAACACTGTACTAAATACCAAGGTAGGGGCAGGATATAACAAATACCTATTTAAAGCAAGGTATTGGGAATATCAAGTGACTAACACTAGAGTGACTGTAACACTTTAGAATATCTACTATGTGGAAAACATGTTTCTTTTCATTCATAAGTGCACTGAGATCATTACACACACATACACACACACAAACACACACACACACATATATATAGTCTTAGTTCATTTATGATAAAACACTTCAGATATAACTTATCTACTGATAGCTGTTGCATGATTGAACAAAACACAATTTCATAATTGTCTCATTCATACCTAACGCTGAATTGTACCCCAATCTTTAAAATTAAAAATTTTAAAATTTAAAAAATACATTTCAGTCAAAAAAAAGAAAAAAGTATGTTTGTGATTCAAGGTGACATGTTTAGAAAATTAAGAAAATGTGAGTTGTAGACAAAAATTTTATAATGAATTACGTAGCTGTGAAAACAATCAAAATTATCAACTCAGATGCAGGATCATTTGCAATATAGTTATATTGTATCTATTCAATGGAAGTAAAAAGGGTATATGTGTCTGTATATATACTGTTTGTGTATGTGTGTGTGTGTGTATATACATATATACATATATACACACACACACACATACAGACATACATACATGAAAATATACAGGATGATTTTTCAGTGACTTAGATCAAACCCTGCACGTGCAAATAGGTTAATGAAATAATAATTAAAAAATTTAGAAAGCCAGAGCATGGAAAGGGCTAGGAACAGACAAGGTAACCAGGAATATTGGTGTAGTTGTTAAAACTGACACCACTTTGTCTCTGAGCCTACTGGAAATATGAGCAAAGACTTATTCTTACCACAATAAAAAAAGTATGTTGATTGTCACCAGTAATTTGATGCAGACTACAGTATTGGTTTAAACAGTGGCAGCTGAAATTCTAATCAATCTCTGTCTTTGTCTCACTCTTTCTCATACATCTATTAGATCTATAGATATATATCTAGATCTAGATATAGTTAAATATTGAATACTAAAAATGAACAGAAAAAAATTCGGAGATAGATAATATTTTGACAGGAGAGGAAGCAAGGATTTTTTGGAAAGAAATAGGTATTTAAGATCAGCATTTACTGTGGTATAGAGTCATGATTTTTGTGCTTTATTTCATTTGACTCCTAGTTTATGAAGAGATAACTTAGAGAACAACTCACAGATATTAAGGGAAGACAAAAGTGTAGGCCTTATGTAACTACTCAAATACAACTTCACCTGCTTCAGATACTCTTTCAAAATAAGGTCACTTATGGTAGTTTCTTTGGAAACTTACAAATAATGTACTGGAAAATGACAATGGAAACCTTACCGCTTAAGAGTACTGAAGATTTGTATTCTAATTATTTTTAGAGAAAAAGCTGCACTCTTTATCTAAAAATATAAAAAAGTAAAATTTTTATGATTGATAATATGCAATAAATTTTCATTGAAAAAATATTAAAAGGTATTTTATTTTGATTTTGTGACAAAGGTAAATTAAGATTTTGAAAAGACTGAATTGTCATATCATTCATTCTAAAAATGGTTCTAGGCATATGAAATATACAAATAGAGTATCTCTGCTCTTCAATCTTGGAGAGAAACGATACGTAGTCTCTCACAATACTGCTTAATATATGCCAGGACAGAGAAGGCAAAAACACTATGGAAACACAAAGGACTGGGGGTGTCATGTAACATGTGGATTTCTCAGAAATTAAAGAGCAGGTATACAGAAATATTCATAGAGTAAATAAAACCCCTCAACAGAATCTTAAGTGTTAAGTGAGAGGTAGTCATGTGAAAATAGAAAGACGCTTCACTACTTCTGGGGAAATGGACTGTTCCCATAGGAGTAAAGTAGGAAATGAATGTGGACCCTGTTCATTCCATATTGAAATCAGTTCCTGGGAGATACCTAAGGAAGGATTTACTTTAAAATTTTAGCACATGATATGACATTATCTTCATAAGTAAGGGATAATTTATTAAAGAAGACACAAAAAGCACCAACCATGAAGGGGAGATAAGCTGGATTCAGTTGTGTTAAAAACTTCTGTTCAGAAAACATCATAAGAGTGAAAAGAAAAGACACTGAATGAGAAAATATATTTCCAACAAGTGAAACAGACAGCTAATGAACTAATACACAGAACATAGGTGGCACTCCTGCAAATCAAAGAGAAAATCAACCACCTCAGGCATTTCACAAAGAGGAGTTCCAAATGGCCAATTATCATATGAAATGTACTTAACCTTGTACCATTACATCCCAGGGGAGTGGCAAGTGATATTTTAAGTCTAAGGATACCAAATGTTACTAAGACTGTAAAACAATTGGAAATTTTCATATATGACAGGCATGAATGTAAACTGGTACATTCTTTTTGTAAGATACTGAGGTGGTGTATAGTAAACCTGAAAATATACACACCCTAGAGCCCAGCAAATTCTACATATTTATCTTAAAAAAAAACACACACACACACACAACTTTTACATAGGCACCAAACTAGTTATATAGGAATGTATCTAGCTGCGTAGTTTATAATCCTAAAAACCTGGAAATAAAACAAATGCTCACATCCGTTGAGTTGCTGAACAATGACATATTCGGGTGATGAGAACAAATGAGCAAAGCAAACAAATTAGTGACCCTCAGCCAAACGGAGGAATTCTACATTATATTAAATAAAAGACACAAGCACAAATGAATACAGACAGTGTGTTTCTGTTAATATAAAACTCAAAACACAGGCAATCCCAGACTATAAGTTTAAGGATATCAAATAGACGGCAAAATTATGAAGAAAATCAAGAGAATGACAGAGCCAAAAGTAAAATGGGTGGTTAACCCCTGAGAAAAAGGAGAGGCTTGCACTTTTGTATGTGTTACACTTACTGTGTCTGTATGTGTGTGTGTGTGATGCTGTTCTGTATGATTATTTAACAAGAAAAAGTGATGAAATAATTGTCTACCAGAGTTAAGAAATGGAATGGGCAAAGGCCCAGATGGGATGGGGTTTGAGGAATTCTGGGAAAACAATGGGACTATGGTACACCAGGTTGTAATACTGGTCACAAGTTAGGGATTGGTAAGAAGGAAGCCTTGTTACTGCTGAGGTCTATTTACGCATTATCCAAAGTGTGTGTGTGTGTTTCAATGTATAAATTTCCGGGCAGTATTCAGCTCTTCATTTCTGTTCACTGGTCATATTAACACAAGGGGGGATTGGCAGTAGCTGGGCACAGCTAGGTGCGGGAAGAAGGGAGAAGGGTAGGGGGCATGTGACAACACAAAGGACATCAGCTCCACTACCAGGGGGAGTGAGGGACAGTTAGAAGCCCAACCTTCACTTCCATGTAGACTACTTAGTAGTCCAATTCTCACTTGTACTCCACAACTCAATAATAAATAAATAAATTACAAAATAAAAAAATACTAAACTACCTTGAGGAAAAATCTTTAAAAAAATTATACAGTCTCATAAAAGCATGTGCAATTTTCATAAGGATAGTTACCATAAAGGCAATATCCTAAATTGTTTGTTGGACTGGTTTTTTGAAAGTCTGTCTTCCTAACCAGACCTCAAACTGCGTGAGGGCAGGGTTGTGTCTCATTGACTGTTCTTAACGTATTACGCGTGGTTCATAACATTTGCCACACAAATATTTGTCCAATTATATGAATAAATTGTAGAAACAATAAAGAACTACTGAGACATGTTCATAAAGTACAAACAATGCCTTAAAATGGTGAAGTTGAGTGTCAGGGAGAAGACTTAAAATTGTATTTTAGTAATCTCATTTATGAATGCATTTTAAGTTTCTGGTTTGAAGGATTAGGTCTGTGATAGGGTTTTTTCGTAAAATAGGTCTTCAGGGAGAAATGTATGCTTATATTTGTGTGTAAATTTCTGTATATTTCACATTTACCTCTTTTGGAAATCACCTTTATTACATATGGGCTCAGTGTCTATAGGCAACTGTTGACCAACTTATGGCTTGTGAGAAATATGCTAGGTGTTTGACAGTAGAGCCTCTTCTGCTAGATGAGAAACAGTAAGGCTCACATCATTTCAAATTTAGTCAAGCCCTCCGTGTTGGACTTCATGCCCTTGTGTGTGGTTCACTGGTTATTTCTGAAAGAATAAAGTTAGGTGGGTTATTTATTTACTGAATGATGTTTATACATTTCTCATGACTATAACCAAAAATAAAATGAAAAGGAATGGTGTGTGTGTGTGTATTTTTTAGGGTCGTTTCATGGAAAGGAAAACTATTTTAGAGATTGAAAATAGGAAGGAGGGTAGTTAATGCAGTGTATTTGTCACAAATGAGTTGGAAAGGCTGAGACGGCAAAAGGAAGGTAGAAATGGTGAGTTTGGGAACCAAAAGTAATGTTGGTGAGCCCCTGAGTCTGCACCTGCCTCTGTGCGTTGGCGAAAGCCTTGCAGTCAGCCATGGATTCACTAGAGATATTACCTCCATTGGGGCTATAACTGTTATGAAAGGGTTTGGCTTTGCCCAGGCTACCTGAACTTGACACGAATCACTTCAGCCCAGCTACCATCATGGTCACTGCCAGGACCTATCATACTGTTGGAACCCACAGCAGGAAATTTCCCTTTTTTTTTTTCTGACTTCTTAGTTTCTTCCAGTGCCCCCTGTTGCCAAAATGAAAAAGAAGACGTCTACCAAAGAAACCTGCAAAATATAGCTCACTGAAAACCAGTTTCAAATTTAAAAGGGTGGATATGGGTCTGAAAACAGCTGACACAGATGATATTTCAAAATAAGTAGATTGTAGAGTGTGCTTTCTTTGTTAAACATAGTAGATCTTATTTGTGAAGAATAGGTATCTTTAAAATAATATAAGGCCAATGTTATTTTGTAATTAAATAAATAATTATGCTACTCTATACATTGTATAATGCATTTACTTCGAGAATGGTTTTACTTAACCACAAAATTTGTCCAAAAGTAAAACATCTTGTTTTATAATGTTTTAGAAGTATAAAACAAAAGTCTATACATCCTCTCCCAAATTTAAAAGATAGAAAAGTGAAAGAGAACAACTACAAACAACAATAACAGCACCAGACTTTCAATGAGAGGGTATTTAAGCATAATTTTTGAAATTGAATTTCTACATTAAAATAAATATGTATATTTTAAAAATGAATGTGCCCCATTTATCAATCAGGAATGTTCGTGATGAAAGACACTCAAGCAGACTTAGCTAAAATGTTAAGGCAGAAAAGCTGATTTGCATAATTAAATCCTAAGAAATGTTTAGACTTAGGACTGATGGGAGACACATTTCTACCTGTGTCTTCTGTGTATTGTTTTCTCTGTCTCTGTTCTAGTCATCTTTTCCTTCTGACTGTTTCCGTGACATGGATCCACGATGAAGAGCAAATTAGAGCTTTGTCTTCGAAACTTTAAGATCAAGAGAAAAGGATTCCTTTCCTGTAACTTGATTGTAACAAATCTTAAAGAAGAATTCTGATTGCCCCAGTTGGAGTCATGTGACCAACCCAAGGGACAATATGGCCGAGAGTCAGGAGTACTATATTTGTCCTAGCATGGTTCTGGTAGAGTCAGCCCTTGCCTGGTATAGGAGGAAGCAGTTTTCCAAGAGAAGTAGGAGATCACACAGGTATTGTTCCCTAAGGAATCTTGGAAGCATAGCCACTAACTCAAATTATGTCTAGACTCTGTAAAAGCCTCACTTCTTTGGCCTTTATTTTTCACCATTCTTATGAAATTTTTAAAAAAAGAATCTTATATGAACTGCATAATTTAAATATAGTTGCAACAATCATGGTTGGTATTTTTGGTATTTATATATTGCCTTTTCTTTTACACATCGTTTTCTGAGGCATGATATAAATCAAGTTTCTGAGCAAAGCCCCCCTCAAAATCTACAATGTGCTTAAAGTCATGAGGCTGAATGGTGGCACGATGATGGAATGGCAGTCCAGGTTATCTGACTCATTGCGCTGTGTCCTCTGCACCGCTGTATCCATGTTGAAAAATTGAGACAATGAAGCAATATGTGTTTGGATGTCACATTGCAATTGACGTTAGAATTTTCCATAGTTTTATGGAAAACGAATTTAATGACACTTGTATTAACTTTTTTAAAGCTCATGATTTATGGACTCATTTATATGATGTCAACATAGCAAAACAAATTTCAGGATTCTGAGATGATTCTATTAAATTATGAAAGTTTTACTCATTTGTATTTCAGGTGTATGCTTGGACTAAGATACTTCAATGACTTTCAAGTGTTATTATGATATTACTGCCCTTCCCTTAACAAAACAAACACAATGAATACTTTTCTCAAAGTGCTTTTGTTCTCATTGTGGCTCATGACAATAAACACAAGCAAAAAGCCATCTACAGATTAAAAAAGTTTCTAAAATTTTTGTAAATAAAAGGGGCATAGAAAAATGCTGACTGCTTCTGTGGAATTAATTTTTTTGCATGTGTATGCAGTTCTTTCTCATAAACCTAATTGCTTGCTGTATTTTTCTGAGATTGTAAACATTGTCATCATATTTTTACCTTGTAAGTGATCCTGGGTTACATTGAAGAAGGGCTGAATACTCACTGGAAGACGTTTCTGCTTGAATTCTGCAAAGCAGTTGTAGCACATAGGCAGTAAGAAGACTTGACAGAGCGATTTATCTTTTAAGACAGACTGTCCTCTGTTTTTGGATATGGATGGCTCAAATATCATGTAAGAGGATCCATAATGAGATAAAACATTAAATAAAACAAGGATAATGGGATATGTTTTACTTCTTAATTAATGTTATTGGTTTATATTTTGCAAGTATCCAATTATAGTCTTCATTTTTCTTTCTTCAAGCAAAAATAAGAGCAGCAATAACATGGAGGCATTCTATGGCATTTACTGACCTCTGAAACACTTATGAAACATATTTTTTTTGTTAGTCAGAGGCCTTTATTATCCTGTGTCCTATGGGATCTGCTGTAGTATGTTATAAATGGAGGAAATATGAAAAGCCAAGAGTCAGAGAATCAGCTGAGGGGTTTATGGATTGTGTAATCTCAGTTCTTTATTTCACAGAGAAGAAAACTGAGGACTGAAAGATCAGGTCACACAACGAAAAATGAAGCCATATTTTATCTTTCTTTCTTTCTGTCCGTTGGTGTTTGCACTGAGTTGCTACACAGATTTGGGAATCCTGGGTTGTTTTCTTTGCTCTGTATTTAATCTGTAGCCTTGGGATATTTATTCAACAAACATTTATTGAAAGATTGATGTGTGTTATGCTGTATTGTAGGACATAGGAATACAAAGATGGTAGGTGCATATAATCATGTTCAACATGAAAAAGTTGCAGTGGAGAAATGAGACAGATTCTCCATTACTTACAATTAAAATTAATCAGATATATTAGAGGGAATCTGAGATTCCTCCGGGTCAAAAGTGATATTACATTTGCTATTAAAATCTAAACATATTTATTGAAAAAGTGCTTTGGGTGTTTTGTTTCCAATTTAAGTGTATGCATGAATTAAAATTCTTCAATGGCCTTCCACTGTTGGTATATTGATACCCCTCTCTTAACAAAACAGATAAATATACAATGCTTTTCTCAAAGAGCTTTTGTTACTTCTAATTGTGAATCATGACTATAAACACACACACACACACACACACACACAGAGAGAGAGAGAGCTAAGAAACATTTCTAGAATGTTCATAAGTAAAAGGGAAAGTGGATAAATGCTGACTGCATCTGTTGAATTGATTATTCAACATTTCTGGTAGATAAGTGCTACTGTTCCCACTTTACAGATGAAAACGTCCATAACTTGCCCAAGAGGCATAGATTTCAACCATGGGTCTGTTACAATCCAAAATCTACATATCATTCAAAATATAAGGCTTCCATTGATTGTCATTTTTGCATTGAAGAACATTTTACATATTTTTGGCATTAGTAATTGGACAAATTGAAAAAAATAAAGTCAACTTTAGGCTCATTAAAAAATGTTCACATTGACGTGTTCCCTGAGCAGATTTTCTCCCCGCCTATGTTTCACCTCATGCACCAAATCCACCCTTTTCTTTTAGGACAGATTTTCTCTGGGGTCTATGTCAGCCCTGTTCTGTTGGACTTTCTGCAATGATGGACATGTTCTATGGATTTACTGTCCGGTATGGCAGCCAGTAGCTATTTTGAACACTTGAAATATGGCTAATGTGACAGAGGAACTGAGTGTTCAAACTTTGTTTAAATAATTTAAATTTAAAGAGCTTTGTGGCTATTGAGCATTTGGGGCATGACTGGTGACACTGAGGAACTGAATTCTTAATTTTAGCTCAATTAAATTCAAATTTAAATGCCCATGTTTGGTTAGTAGCTAGCACAGTGCTAGTGGATAATTCAAGTCTGTACACATTTGGATGTACATGAATGCATTTTAGAGAACCCGTGCAATGTCCACAATTGAATACTGCAATATGGGTGCATGTGAAATGATCTTAAGGTCAATTTTTCCATCAGATCCTCCTGGGATTCATAAAAGTTTTAAGAACGTTTTTCTCCAGGAAGAGCATTTAAGTACTTTGCCATGATTTCTAAACCCTGTATTTAACCCATGTTATATTTCTTTTTCCTCTCATGAAGTTGATTCTTATTAAACCTTGCCTCTGAATCTCTGAATATGGAAACCTCCCCTAGAAAAATACATAAAAAAGAAATAGGATTTTCAGTAATTCTGGTCAAAAGTGATCAGATTTTCCTTTCATAGACATATCTTTTAAAATGAATTTCTAACAAGATAAAAGAGTCCCTGTTCCAAGGCAGTGTTGTTTTTCTGACAGTTGCTTATGTTCTTAAGCAAATATTTTGTTCTGGTTTTCAGTAAACCAAAAGATATGGTATATGCTTATCATTATCTTCCAAAATTTTCAGTGAGTGACTACATTCATCCATCCACTCTCCAAACCTTTGTTAAGTCTGTACTATGTGCTGCTCACTGTGTAGAGTACTAACTATACAAAAATCACCAGGAAATGGTACTCTTTAGCAAAAACCTACCATGTAATCTCATAGCTGGACAAAAAAGAAAAATAGCACAAAGTGTAAAACATTATGGTAAGTGCTAATAAAATAGCAAGAGTTATTGAATGTCTATTTATTTTTTTTATTTTTTATTTTTTTGAGTTGGAGTCTCACTCTGTCGCCCAGACTGGAGTGCAGTGGCCGCTCCCGGCCACCACAGCCTCGACCTGCTGGGCTCCGGCGATCCTTCCTCCTCAGCCTTCCAAGTAGCTGGAACTACAGGCACGTGCTACCATGCCCGGCTAATTTTTTGAATTGTTGTAGAGATGAGGTCTCGTCAAGTTGCCCAGGCGGGTCTCGAACCCGTGGGCTCAGGCAATCCACTCACTGAATGTCTATTTAAGTATGTGGCCTATTTCATTCAGGTACGATGCTGAGCGTTGTTTTTATTATTTCCTGTCATCTCTACAAGCCATCTCTTTTTGGTTTGTAACTATTATTTTCTACCTTTCATAGATGATAAATAAATTAAAAAAAAACACACACACGGCTGTGAAATGTTATGTAACTTGCCCAAGGCCAGCCATATGGCAGTTAGTAACTACCCCCAGCTACAGAGGTTGAAGAGATAGGTCAGAGAAGGTTGAGAGAATACAATGAAAGGTGTATGAAGATATATCTCTATTATATATTTCCTTGTTGGAATTCCTAAGCACTAGGGGTTCAGGAATAATATTATGAGTCTTTAAAGCCAAGTTTCTTTTACCTGGGCTCTGAAAGTTTTATTACTTTTTCTCCATCTTCGACTTATGATTAATATCTCAACTAAATTGGTTGATATCACAGATGATTGGATTTTAATATAATGAAAGATAAATGGTGATGCTTCACTATATTGATCATATTAGCATAGCTTTAGATTGCTGTTTTAGAATGCCAAAAACTAGCTTTATCCCTTGTTCTTTAGGGCACTGAGTCTGAAAGAATAAAAAAGTCACTCTTTTGTCAGATAAGCTTTAGCCAACTCAGAAATTTGTTCATCTCGGTTGCTATGACTGTAATCACATCCAACTATAATATTTGTGGGGCCCAATGTGAAGTGAAACTCAGGGACTACTTGTTCAAAATTATTAAGAATTTCAACTAGGTGGCAAGAGAGTATTTAGCCATGTGTGGGGCTCTTCTCTGTACCAGGACTGTGTAACTGCACACGTCACAAGCTCAAGAAGCCAGTCCTGATGATAATAATTTTGCTGCAATATGTTTATATGCTTCTTGGAATGTGACATGAAAACATATGCTGTGTAGTGAGAAGAGCATTTCTACCTCAAACTTCATGCGTTCTTTTTGGAAATGGTCCCCCAAAGCTCTTCCTGAGGGAGCGTTCCTAGCTGCCTACATTTGCAGGAGGTAACTCCATGTGTTGTTGCAGGCCATTTGTTCAGTTATCCCAAGCTGAGCCCATCAGATTTCTCTCTTGAAGATTTCAGCCAGAAACATAGAAACATTCTCAATAGTGGGAAACTGCCGGGGGTGGGGGGGGTATACCACATCAATAAGGGCACCTGATCTCAAATCAGGTGAAATGGGGACCAACGTGAGACCCAAACTTTACCTCTTCAATGACCATTTGTATACCTAACCCTGAATTGTACCCCACACCTAACCCTGGATTGTACCCCACATCTTTTGCAACAACCAAACAAACAAAATACTCAAAAATGCTAAAACACTGAAGGGGTAAAGTTTTGGAGACTTGGGGACAATGAAAATAGGGCAGCAATCCAAGCTTTCCGAATAAAAATTGTTATGGGAATACTGAGTGATCTATCATAGAAACAAAGAATGGAGTACCACATGTTCTCACTCATAAGTGAACCTTGAACAATTATCATAATACTATAAGAAAGAGATTGGCGGTAGTGGGAAACTGCCAGGGGAGGGGGTGAGATTGGCAGTAGTGGGAAACTGCCAGGGAAAGAAGGCACACTTCATCAACAAGGGCACCTGCACAATGAACATTTGTATACCTTACCCTGAACTGTACCCCACATCTTTAAAATAAAAAAAAATTCAAAAGTTATGGGAAAGCTGGAAATTTTTTTTAAAAGTTATGGGAAAACTGAATCTAAAATCTTTACATCAGGTTTACACTTTGCTGAATTGTGGAGCCCGGGAGGAAAAAAAAAAAGGCATAACAAGGAGAGAAAGGGAGAAGAAGGTGAAGGAGAGTGCAGCGTGCAAGTGAATGCTGTGTTAGGGACAGGTATTCACTCTCACTTCTAGTCTTTTAACAAGTGATACTATGCTGTGTGGCATTTTACTTGTTTATATCCTTTTGAAAGGATGGGGTATCCTTTCCAATGAGAGATAGGAATAAAAAGAAAGGTAGAAAACAGGTGTTGACGACTTTACAATGTCTATGAATTTATTTCAGTTCCATGTCTTTTATGAATCTGTTACTCCGCCAATTTGACTGGGTTGCATTTCTTTAGTCAAATAATCCTTTATAATGAAGGCTATGCCGTGATTTCAGTTGGGTTTGAAAAACTGAATTAAAAGTCAATTTGACCCCTTTGTCATGAACCATATACATGTAGAAATATCGCCCACCCCCACTATATTCTTAATTCCATACGATGTCCCCTGTTTAAACCAAAGCTAACTGTACTTCCCCGTTTCCTTTGTATTATTTTTCAACATTTCTAACCATGTTGACAACTTTTCACTCTTGATTCACTGAATAGAACATTGCTTGATCTGCTACTTAAAATTAGTTGGTCTACTTTTACTATTTTGTACCGATCCATCTCGCAGGAGTAAATTTCTAAATATAACTAAGCTTGTGTTTTGATCCATTTATCTGTCCTTATCGGTGGTCAAACGTGTTTCTTCTGTTTTAAAATTTTCATGAGAGACTCAATACCCCATTGAATTGATTGTCAAACAAAGGGTATCTTAGTAGGATTTCAGGGCTCTGTTAAAGTCAACAGGATTTGTGCCTCTGGACTGAAACCAGGACAAGATAAAAATAATTAGTAAGGACTCTTTAACTTTTATGGGTGTTTCCTTGATTAGGACATGTCATTATATAACTCTCTTGTCTACATCTTTCTTATCATTTTAAATAGACATGTTCAGTAGTAAGTGTTCCCTACAGAAAACATAGAATGTACCTAAAATGATATAGTGTCATAGAAAATCACCCTATTTATAATATCCTTTTTTGTAACCAGTGTTAGCATATTTCCTTCCATGTTTTTTCTAATCATCTACCACTCCATCATGAGCACTTTCCTTATGTAGTTTTGAATTTTTTTAAATTTTTACCTAACATTGTATATAGCCATTCTATTAATAGGAACTAATTTACTTAATAATTTCTCCAATGTCTGGCATTTAGCTCAGTCCTATGTTTTACTAACAAAAATAATTTTAGGTAAACATCTTTGGTTGCAAATACTCATTCAAGCCACTGGCAATTTTTTAGGATGGGGCCTCAGAAGGATAAGAAACATTTGCAAAAGCTATTTATATTTCTAAGACAATTCCTTTTGTTACCAAAAGTTGTTATATTCTGAAGGCTTATGACTAACATATATTCCCACCAACAATGCTGTTTCATTTTTCTAAATATCATACATTTCTCTTTATTTTCTCCATACCCTTTGTTCTCCTTATTCCTCTTTGACTCACTATGCTCTTTTAATCTTATTTTACTTAATAATTCAGTATTTTCTTAGTTCTCATTTGTTACAGTGTCTTTTTAGTGAAGAAGCCTTATAGGAATGTTTCTCGTATCCTCGCAGTGTTTATCCTGATGCTTTGGTCTTATGTTTTTTCCTAGTGTTTGTCTATAAAACTCATTTTCACTTTTTGAAAATTATCTGAATGTTCCAAATGCTAGAGTTTACATGTTTTGATTCAATAAAAAGGATTCGTCTGCAGAAAAGAACGCCGTTTCAATTCCAGTAATTAGAATGTTGGGTGTTCTTGCCTGTGTAGGAGACTGGGTTACCCTAATCTCCTTTGATTGAATTTATTTTTGGAGGTGGGGGGAAAGGGATGCTTAGGCTGCAAAAACTCAAGTCCTCCTAATAGCTTGGCTTTCAGCCCAGAACTGCAAGGGAATACCCCAGCTAAGTTTCAAACACATCTGATGACTAACTGCTATTGTGTAATAGCTAGCATTTCCCTGCCTATTGATACAATTTGAAGTTAGTAGGATACCCATTCTTTAGTTATATGGTAAAGTGTTTTTACTAATTTTATTTCTTGTAGCTATAACTTATGAGTTTGTCTCTTCTTTTTTTTTTCCTTCTGGAAATATTACAAAACCCCTCCTACTTTGAAAGATGCACTAAAATTTGATAAAATATTATGACTTGAAATCAGGTAATTTTTAGACATTTAAGTTTGCAGTGGAAAGTTTTTTTTTTCCTGTAGTTTAAAGGGTTTTTTTTTTTTTTTTGATTGACCTCTTATAAAGACTGTAACTGAACCAGCCCGTGAAATTATACTAACTTAACCATTTAGGACAAATATAAATGAGTGGCAATTTATATGGTGGACACCATCACCTTTAGAAATGTATAAACCTATTTTTGTAGATTAGAAAATGAAGTTTATTTAGAAAGGAAATTGCAGAGCGAGAGAAGGAGAGCATTCACCTCCCCAAGGTAGGCGAGTGGGTCAAAGTCAGGAAACATGGCAACAACCATAGCCCAGAGAGCACATGGCCACACCAGAGCCTAGTAAGGCAATGGCCATGGCAATGGCCTAGCAAAGACCAAGAAATGTATTAATCTCTTAATAGCAGTCATCAAATAATATCCTGGGGAACTGGAATCCTCAAATACCTGATGCTATTGTGAGTTTGTAGGGTAAAAGGAGAAACTGAATAATAATAGTCAATGATCACAACAATTGAACTGGAATATTTAAATCAACGAGGAAAGAAATTAATTGCTCTGAAAGTTTCTAAGTATATTTTACGGCCACACAGTTATGAAAAAGTATGAAGAAGTATGTACCTGGAAATGACCCTGGAAACTATTTATAGTTTCTATCTCTTATTTTTTTTTTTAGATGAGAAAACTATGAAGTTCTATGAAATTATGAAGTGACTTCGCCAGAGAAGTATAATACTTTGGGGGAAAAACCCCTGAAAAAGAGCCAGGCTAAGTGAGGAAGCATATTTCAATTTAAGGGTTAGGAGCAGTAGAGATCAAAGCATATAGAAATGGTTAGGCTGTACACTGAAAACCCTCATCATTAAAAATTCTTAAGCCAGGATGAACATGGGATTAGGAGATTAAGAAATTGAACTTTATGACTGCTTCTGTATGGAAGTGATTTCAACAGGTTTCCCACACTACTCAGGAAAACATAATAAAGAAGATTTTTATTTTTTGCGGGGGGAGTGAAGCAGTTCTTTTAATCTCATTATTATAAGAAAAGAGGATATTTTTCAAAAAACCCAATATTGATAGAAAAAATACAAAACAGCAGTCTCTCAGAAATTTGAGAATAATTACCAAAATGTAAAATTTTTACCCTTTGATGCAACAATATAAATCTAATCAACAGATACACCTATACAAGTGGGAAACTAAATTCTGTATTTATTGCATTCAATGAATAACTTGGGTAACTAAGATTTTGAAGCACTGTAGATATCAATATCAGTAAAATGAGTTTGATAATTATTACATATACATACAGATATATCTACACACACACATATATACACACGCATGTATTCACAGTCCTTCAACAAAATGAATTAAGTTTAAGGTCACCATAGAAAGAGTTCTAGACTATATTAAGTAATTAAAGCCAGGTGCAACTAGTACTGCATATATTATCTTATTTGTGTTATAAAAAGGAAGTGTGCAAGAGAATGTCTATCCTTGTGGGAGAAAAAAACTTATTTGCCCGTATATTTGGAGAAAATCTCTGGAAGTACAAATAACAAAGGGTTACAGTTGTTTCTGCTAGAATTATATCTCAGGGATGAGAGAATTAATAGCTCTTTGACCATTTTATGTGTAAGATTTTTTTTCACGTACAACCATTACATCTTAATTTTTTTAAAATGACGATTATTAATTCCTCCGTCTATGACTTGAGCCATCTCAAGCATATCACAAAAATGTGCACTGTCTAGTATTTCTCATTTCCTTGCAGGGTGCCAGATACACTCATAAAGGGTCTCTCTCCCATGTGCCACTCTCACTTCGATAAGTGCTTCTTCTGCCTTGCTAGGGGCTATGCTTCTTCCTGCTACGTTCCAGCCTCCCTGGACAGGCGGGACAGGAAGGGAATCACTCCAGATGTGCTTCTGTGTGATGCTCTGCATAGAGATCACTATGCAGGGCACAGGGCATGGTGCGCAGGAAGCCCAGATGCTGCGTCAGCCGAATCTTTGGGTCGTACCTTGAGCTATCAATAGATCTACTATAGTGCAAATAGTCATCATATGTATGCATCCTCTATTCAAGGATGACTAAAGCAAAAGAAAAAAAAAAAGGGAATCACCGGAAACTAGGATGCATACATTGGGACAGGCACAAGGTCCAGCCCAGGCTAAGGGTGAGGTTACTTTTCTCCATGAATCTCAACCCGTACTGTTGACTCTCTCCTGTGAGGATCCTGCTGCTTCTCCAATGTGAGGGTTTTTTTTTTTTTCTTTCATGGGAGAACAGAATGGCCACTTCTTTCTCTCTTTTCTCTAGGTGATTGCAAGAAAATAGAAGTATCCTGACATTCAGGCTTTTAATTCTTTATTCTTCATGTTTTTGTTTTTGCTAGCAGAACAGAAGTTGGGGAGAGGAAAGATGGACTGGTTGATCCAGAATCTGTGGTGGTAGGCATTTATGTTTGATGCATTATGAGATTCTAGGATGGAGAGAGACAAGATAAAAAAGCTCAAATACTTGACAAAGGAGTCAGGAGTCTGTTAAACACAAAAAAGTAGACCAAAAGGCAATAGAATAATGAGAATTTGAATGTGAAAAAAATAGGTTTACGTCAGTGGCATGATGGAGTTTAGGGTTCATCATTCAAGAAGTTTTTGGTGATGTCAACATTAAGAGTTGAGGACCAAGAGATATTCAAAAGCATGGTGGGAGAGCTTATTCATATTTAGAGAACTTTTGTACTTGAATGATGAAACCTTGTAAGTTTTTAATACAGGATAAAGGGCTTGGTTGTATGTTCCTTGGACATGGAAGTAGGTGACCTGTGAGTCAGTAGACATCAGAACAAAAGGAATAGGTTAGGCATGGTGCTGGCTGAAGACACTTTATGGGATGACCTACATGGACCGGATTGAAGTCACCAAAATGCTACCGCCACCTCAAATCACCACTGACAGTATGAAGGAGACAGTTAACCTTTTGAAATGGCTGTGAAATTGCCCTTATAGAAAGAGCCAGACATTGATTTAGGCAAAGTGGTATAAGATTAATCCTTTGAAGAGGCAAAATTTGCAGGAGACATGTAATCTTGAAGACTCCAAAGACCTGATAAAGAAGGGAGTTGACTTTGGTGTGAGTTGAAACATGAATGCCAAGTGAAAAATTAAACTGAGAGGATGAGTGTAGATGTGGGGAGAGTAGATGAAGTAGTAATCACAGACAGTGGAAATGAAAGACAGCATGTTTTCAGTTTCAGGATTCTGAATCTAAGTTGGCAAAGTCATTTTTGACTGGTTCTTCTGGGCATATGCTGGCACGTCCTCAGCTTGGTGTTCGCCAAAGCCCAAGATGAATGGTCCAGATGCAATAGTGGAAAGCAAGCTGCCTTCGTCCATTCAAACTGCTGTTACAAAACACTATAGACTGGGCAGCTTATCAATGACATACGTGTATTCCTCCCAGTTCTGGAGGCTGGAAAGTCCAAGATCTAGGCACTCGCAGATTCCATCTCTGGTGAAGGTTTCATTTCCTGGCTCATAGATGGAGGCTTCTCACTGTATCCTCACACAGTGGGAAGGATAAGGCAGCTCTCTGTGCCTGCTTTACAAAGGCAGCATTCCCATTCATGAGGGCCTCTCCTGTATGAAATAGTCTCCTCCCAAAAGTCCCTACCTCCTAATTCCGTCTCCATGGGAGTCAGGATTTTAATATGTGAATTGCGAGGAACACAATCATTCAGACTATAGCACAAAGCGCATGAATCGTGAAGGTAAAGGTACTATTTTAATTGCAGAATTGTATCAAAGTTTCCATATTGTCGGAAGAGACTTCATTTCAGGTTTATGAAAGGCGAGTCGAAATGATTGGCCAGCAATGGGAGAATGAAAGGCAATACTAAAGTGAATAAGGCAGTGGACCGCGTGGCAACATGAGCGATGCCGTGTGGATTCACCTTCGGGGGAGGGACAGAGGTGGAGAAAAAGCTCTTGTCTGGCCACGTATGGCAGACGCACTTCCCTTTTGCAAAAATGATTTCAGAACAGCTGAGATGGACAGTTCTTTGTATATTGCAAGCATCCCACCTGATGCCCTCACCATGGGCTATTTCTGCTTTTCTGTACCAGGGCTTTCTCCACTGATACAGTCTCTCAGCCCAGAAGTGTGTGCGCCTGTGGGTGGGTGTGCAGGTGAATGCCTCGGAAGACCATCTTTCAGTAATAGAGAAAGGCCTCTGTTAAGAATTTGACTAGCCTTCCGGCATTTCAGTGTGACAATTCTGAGGTGGATTCTACAGGATTCCTCAGAGAGTCTCCAACGAGATTGATTTCCAGTTGCCTAAATCAGCAACCAGCTCAATGAAGCACACTTTATCGGCATCCGCCCTCCCTGCTCCCTCACTTCTGCTTCCTGGAATTAATTCTTAATCTCACTGCACCCAAATCCTCATGCCAGGCTCTGCTTAAAGGAAAACCAAATTGGGAAAGTACTTTATTTTGTCAGTAAACAGTTCAGAAACGGGCATCTGGAATAATGAAGAATGAGATAGAAAACTGCAGTGAATGTTTTGGGAAATGGATCAGCAAAGGGATATTGTGAGGAGCAGCTTTTCATTTATGCTCATAATTGGATGATTCCTTGGGTCACTTTTCTCTTTCATGTGTGATACACTTAGATTTCATTGGCCTGGGGTTGTTACTGATGGAATCCAAACTGTTATCCTCATCAACCATCCAGCCAGAGGGTTGAAATGATTAGAAACATTCAAGGCACTAAGCTTAAAGAGGAGATGAGAGTGGTTAACTTAGTAAGGAAGAGGAAACAATATTAAAGACTGACAAAAGGGAGTTTAGTAGGGAGTGGGAGACTGTTCTTGAGCTATTATCTTTCCCGTACCTCTTTTTCCAAAGTTTTTTGAACATATTTGTTTCTTTTAAAACTTAGTCTGTTCATCTCTGCAAGTGGAGCGGAGAATGCCCAAGAATTATCAGATAGTTTCTATGAAGAACACAAAGAATGTAAACGTAAAGATGGTTTTTCCTAGATTGAAGGCTTTGTACTCTCAGACTGGAATGGACTTAAATAAGAGACATGATCCTCTGGAGTGGATAGAACCTGAGGAGTAGGAATGTGGCTTTCAGGGATCTAACCTACCAAACGATCTGTGGCTGATTCTCTGTAATGCGGAGTCCAGCTCTGTTATTTCGCGACGTGCCCCAAGTTGCACCTCGTCTCTGCTGGAACGAGTCCTGCCGACTTCTTCCTACCGCATAGTCACTTTCTCTTGCAAGGGTGGAGGGGGAGGGAGATTGTTTTACAGTAAATGATAGGTAAAAAAACTTTTTTCCACTTTCCCAGCTCCCCACTTCCTCTTTTTCACTCAGCTAAAAGCTAAGCGTCAATCAAAATCAACTCCTGAAACTAGAGTCTGACCAAAAATTAGAGACTGTTCGCTTTGAATGTGGAGGTCTAGCAGGATTATCTGACACAATATTGCATATATTTATCTACTATTAGAAGAAGATTCTTGTATTAATTAATCATACGTGGTTAAGAATTAGGAATGCCAGGAAACAGTTTTTATAAGCATTTCAGTGCTGTTATTTTGTAGTTCTGAGTACTACACAGGACATATATTGATAAGACAAAATGGCCATAAATGGATGTAATTGATGCAATACTTTTCTTTCTGAATTGAACAAAGCCACGCAGTTGAAACTGGCCATAATTGTTTCATACATGAAGGTGCTTGTAGAGAATTTCAGAAGCCTACACTTGCAAATGTTTTCTCTTCTTTTCCTGTGTGATTTATTGATTCTGTGTTCACAGTTGGTTGCTACCCAAAGCTGTGTGCACACCAGCAGTGTCCTGAAGATCATTTCCATTTCTCTAGTGAGATACTGTGCTTCTTTCCCCCATGGAGACTCGATAATTATGCAGAAACCTTTTGTCTGTGACACTGCCAGTTCTCCTGGAGTGCACACATCTCCCAGCATCCTACAGATGTTGCCCAAAGTTAATCTAGTGGCAAAGGATGCCTGGTTTTGTTCACATTCTGGAAATCACTAGTGAGAATCCCAGTGCTGCACTTTTGTCTTTGTCTTTAGAATTTGCACAAGTTCTTCAAATCCTCTGTGTGATGCCAGGAGCCGGGGACACCACATGGTCAGTAGCTTATGATGAGACTCTAGGCTGTATTTTTAGGTCTTTCAGATGTTTCACTTTTCTAGGCTTTCACAGAACAGCTGAGCCCTCATTGGTGGTGGCTAAACCCCATGAGTTCCCATTTTCAAGTACTTAAGCTCCTATCGTGATTGATACCGTAGATGAAAATACATCAGGAGGCCTGATATATGAAGTAGAAAATGTACATTTCTCCGTTTAATAGCTGTGTGGCAGAGTATCTACTTCACTGTATGATTGATAGCCAAGGTCTCCTTATCCTTAGGAGGAAAAAAAAAAAAGCAACAACTTCCATGTAGAGAGGAAAAAAACTCCTCTCTGTAATTTAAAAGGAGAGTTCATTTTACATATGTTCTAATCTTCAATGAATGTGTGAGTTCCTATCACTTCCCAGACTTGTGCCCAACTTGAAGTATGGTTAGGTGTTCTCATTTAAATTTTGTTTGCCTCTTTTTTTTTTTTAAGCTTTATAAATGTTGAGGTCCGTTGTCTGAGAGCTCCGAGACGCTCATGAAATACTTTGCCATCCACAGCAACTGGGACAGCTCTGCCTCCCCTTCCCTTAATGTCCCTCCAGATTAATCTGAATTTCCACGGTTGTAAATATAACTTTAGCTCATGATTGATTACAAGCGTAGAGAAATCCATGACTAAAATTAACATGTAACTACATCTCTATTAAAACACTATCACAACCAAATAGCAGATTGTTCCTCATACAGTACCAAGGGATGAGAAACAAATTGCCAGTATTCATCTCTTGAGCAAAAATAAAACAATCTGTCATCGTGACTTCCTCTGTCACACTGAACCTTCCTCTTCTCCTTGTACATTTTTAAATTTACCAACGGCTACTATATCTACAAGTGACGGTGGGGTCTACAGTTATCCGGCAAAAGGTCCTGACGCTACACAGTCCTAATTATTAGAAAAACAGACTGGAAAGAGGCATGCACGATCCATATGCCTTTAGTATGGGGATTTCCTGTTGGCAATGTATGTGTCAGGTAAGAGGGGTGGCGATATTCTTTATCTCACAGATCCTAGTTGTTGTAAAGAAAAGTTACTATTAGACTGTGTGGAACATCTGAGAAGGTACCAGAAGACTTGTTGGGTTTCACCTAGAGACTTCAGAGCAAGGCCACACTGTTGGTTAACATCTTTGTGTATCTGGCTTTAGCCCAAGGTCTAGTGTTAAGGTTTTGTAGTTCTGGAAATGGGACGTTAGTACCCTCTCCAGAGGTTATTAAAAAAAATAATCCTTGGTAAGAACCATTAATCAAAACCACATGCCATAAATCAATCAAGGCTGATATCAATTTGTGAAATCATACATGAGAAACTTTTTCTACTGGCAGAAACAATATCATTCTCTCTCACTTCCTCCACCCCACTTTTTCTACTGGTAATGAGATATGTTATAGACTGACTTGAAATAAGAAAGATTTTGTGTTAGTGCTTATTTATTGATTTGAGTCTGTCGCCCAGGCTGAAGGGCATTAGCACACTCACAGCCACTGCAGCCTCGACTTGCTAGGCTCAGGCAATCCTTCCACCTCGGCCTTCCATGTACATGGAACCACAGGCACGCGCCACCACACCAGCTGATTTTTTAATTTACATAGAGATGAGGTCTCCCCATGTTGCCCAGGCTAATCTCAAACGCCTGGCCCCGGGCAATCCCCTTGCCTCTGCCTCTCAAACTGCTGGGATTACAGGCATGATCCACCTTACCCAACTATTAGCTCATATGACTTGTAGGACAGTAGTCTTGTGGTCTTGGTGAAGCTTAGTGAACTCTACAGCAAATGATCTAATGATCTGCCTCTAGTAACAACTTGAGCAGTCTCCCATTTGTTTCAGAAACTCTTGCTTGCCTGAACAGTGATGAGCAAACCTGGTCAATTTTTGCTTCTATAACTATGGCTTAACATCCTTAATAGTACGAGTTAGATGTGTCCCTTGTAATGGGGAGCTTTCTATTTTTTCCTTTTTTGTCATATATCTATCTGTCCATTGACGCTTTTATAAACCGTACGTAATATTGTTATTTATTTTTTTGGAGTCTCACTCTGTCACCCAGGCTGGAGTGCAGTGGCATGCTCACGGCCACTGCAGCCTCGACCTTCTGGGCTTGGGCGATCCTTGAGCCTCAGCCTTCCAAGTAACTGGAACCATAGGTGCACACTACCATGCCTGGCTAATTTTTTGATTTATTGCAGAGATTAAGTCTCACCAAGTTGCCGAGGCAGTTCTCGAACCTGTGGGCTCAGGCAATCCTCTCATCTCGGCCTCCCAAAGTGCTGAGATGATAGGTTTGAGCCACCATGCCTGGCCAATACTGTTATTAATATGTAGCCCTTGCGTATAGTTTTAAAATAGATTGCTAGAACATTTCTATAGGGATCAGAATAATATATTTACTGAATACCTATTGATTTCATTCACTGTTACATTCACAGGGATGCAATTTCAATATAAATGAATTCTATCCTAGAGAGGAATATAATTTTTTTATATTTTGATACAGACAATTGAGTTAATTAGTATCAACTGTTTGTACACCATTCGCTCTCTCCTTAAACTAACAAACTCAATTTTGTTCTGGTGAAAGAGTGTGTAATTTAGAAATCTATTTCTCTAGACTTATTTGCAGTAAGGGTTTTCACGGGGCTCTGGGTGAGCCAATAAGCAACAAACTAAAATGTGCTGAGGATTTTAGGAAAATTGTCTTTCTTTGTTGTCATTTTCTTCTCTCTTTTGCATAGAAAACTGATCTGATGGCTAGAACCACTACTTCTGTCATGTGCATAAGAGGAAAACATTAAGAGAATGTCTCATAGCAAGGCTTTAATATGCATGAGTAACTGATGACAAACTAATAACAGCCTCTATGTAGATTTGTTTGTTTGTTTGAGTTAAGGTCTCATTCTGTTGCCCAGGCTGAAGTGCAGTGGCATGATCATGGGTCAATGCAGCCTTGACGTCTTGGGCTCAGACAATCCTTCCATCTCGGCCTTTCAGATAGCTAGGACTACAGGCATGGGCCGCCATTCCTGGCTGTGTGTGTGTGTGTATGTGTGTGTAGATGAGATCTCATTATGATGCCTGAGCTAGTCTCAAACCTCCTGAGCTCAAGCAATCCTCCTGCCTTGGCCTCCCAAAGCGCTGGGATTACAGGCATGAACCACTTCACCCAGCCTCTACCCAGGAATTTTATTACATGGAACAAAATAAATACAAATGTGTCGTTTGGTCATTGATCTGTTTGTGTTTTCATTTACTCGCAGGCAGGCCAATATCATGCCTTACAAGTAGAGTAACACTGGTTTCAAGGGATATTTGCAGCTATCACTAGGATTAAACTGATAGTGAAAGGGCCCCATTGCCGAATAAGAGTCGCTGAAAATATATTAGGTTAAAAAGTAAGTTGTTTGCGTGACTTCTTAGATATCTTAATGTGTTAAGATACATTTATTCTTTAAGATGAAACTCTATTATAATGTTCCAATCTTATTTGATCCGGGAATCCATCTTCCAAGAATTTCTGCTGTGACTTGAGTGCCATGGAATAGTGGTACAGATGTAGGAAAGCTCAAATATATATGTAAACACAATAGAGGAAATGAAAAGAGAAGCACAAAGAATTCTCTTGTCCAGCAAGAGGAAAGAACTTTGCTCAGTGCTGGGGTTCTTCCAGAGAAACTACCCAAAGTGGTGGCTCCTCAACTGAGCTGTTTTAAATTTATTTGTGTTTCTGTACTTTAGTGGTACATTTACACCAAGCTGTGCAAGTCTCTCTTGGTCTATATGCATAACTTATTTTTGAACAGAAGGTCAAATAAAAGTTGCCTACCTTGAATGGATCAAAATAAATAAATAAACTGGGAATTAAAGTAAGCTTTTGTTTTATAAGCTCTGTGCTATAACTAACTGGACTAATTGTCCATAAACCAGATTTGATTAAGACCTGAGTGCAGAGCGTAACTAGCCCTTTTCAAAAGCATGCCAAAAATATCTAAGAGAAATAAACCCTGAAGCTTGAAGACTGCATCCTTAACAACACATTCCCAGTTTTCATCTTCAAGTTGGGCTCTGGAAACCTGCAGGTGGGGAGGAAAAGAAATCTCTCTCCCCACCTTCTATCCCTCAATCTGGATCCTTTTGAATGAAGTCCTTAAGCTTCTGAAAGGCAACATTTGCAGGCCATGTGTGAAGCAGGGAGTCTCTGGGAACCACACCCCTGAGGTAGTTTGCTCTGCCTAATTGGCTTAAAAGTCCATCCACATTTAAGGTGGGTCAGCAAAATATATCTCTACTGCTGTTCGGTTTTTGGTGGGGTTTTTTTTGGCATTTCTCCCTTTTACTTGTCTAAAATTTAAACTCTTAAAAAAGAGAAAGAAAAGAGAGATGTACCCATTTCCATTTCCAAAAAAAAAAAAAATTTTTTTTGAGTTTGAGTTCTGAGATATTGTATATTTGAGTTCTCAAATGTTATTATATATCGGAAGAACATTTTCCTACTTTTATGAATCAGTGTGCAAAAAAACCCCAAAAAACAAAGAAAACAATTTTGTCGTTGAAAGGAAGTTTAGCCATTTTGCTTATAGGCCCTAAAGGGAAATATACTCATGACTGACTATTACTTACTATTTTCAAACTGTGTTTGGTCAGTAGGAAGGAGACATGATTTTCAAAAAGAGGATGTTGTCAGATTATACATTTAGTACTGATGGATCTTTTAAAATAATTGACCTGATGAACATTCAAAAGCGGAGAGGGCCTGTGGTGCCTGAGCATTGAAATACTGGTTGCCGTAGCAAATGCTGGGTGATGATTCTCTTCTCTTCAGATGTAGTACAAATCGCTAAGAAAAAAAAAGAGTCACTTTATCCCGTTATTGAGAGACGTTTAAGTCACATTATCATTTAGAATGTGTTTTTAAGTACACTGTTAAAGAAGAAAAGCAAAAATGAAAACACATTCTATTATAGGAGTATTCTGATAAGCTCTTGTATCATTTATGTTTCTGTTAAAATGGTACTTTTTATGTCTTCTCATTTATATAAACCTCTTCCACAAGTGACATATTTTGACCATCTTATGAAACTCTGTCCCCATGACAGTTTTATCCTTAGCATTTTATTTCTAGGGGCACTATCCATCCATAATTTTTAAAAATATATATTTATTGTACTATAAACACATGTTTATCTAAGTTACCATCTATGTATATGCAAGTAGGGGGTGTACAATTATTGTTCCTTATAAGCAGTAGTTCTATTTGTTTTCTAAAGCCATGAAGAGTATGATGAAATAGCACCCCTAGGGAAACCAGTTTGACAGATGTGATCGAAATAGTGTCAGGTCTGGAGACATGCATTTGTAGGATCAAACTTTTCTTTCCGAGTGACATCCTCCCCTGCCTTTACTGTGGCCCCACTTTGGCTCTTTTCCACCATGGGCAGATTCCTTCCCATCTTGGCACCTGGACATGCTTCTGAGCTGTGGACAAGTATTGCACTGGATGTTTCTTAGAGCACTGCATTGCGGCTGTGTACTACCATCATTTAAGCCAATAGCGCAAACCTGTTGACAGCCGTACATGAATAGCACTTGGCCCCAGAGCCAGTGTTCCTTGTCCTGTGGCCAGCTATTTTGCTAAAGTTTGGAGTTGTCTATAGTTCTTATACATATCCTTATAAGGCGCTAGCCCATCATGTGCTCAAGTATAATTCCTTAAGATAACATAATATATGTATTTGTTTTCCAATAATACATATAAGTGAGGAACATATCAGTGGTCATGAAAAGATATATATATGAAAATACATACACACACACACACACACACACACACACACACACACACCCCTCCTCAAACTACTAGAGTTAAGGTAACCAAGGTTTTGATCTGTTCCCATATACAAATTCTGTGACCAAATTTTTCAGCTCTGGCAAAAAGTAATCAGACTGAAATTTGGTATTTTGACTAGATTGTTATGAAAGTGTTTTCCAAATATAATTATGTAAACGAATTGCATCATACTGTATTCAATTACTTTTGCCACCTTGCCTAAATGTAAAGTTAGACAAACTATCTTTATGCCTTATCCTTTATGCCTTATCCTTTATTATGTAGGTAAAAATGAAAATCTATAGTAAATATTCATTTGCAACATTTCACTGTGAAAATATATGTTGTCAATAGAAAGGCACTAATAAGGCAACATTTCCAGGTATTTAAGTAGTCAAATTAAGAGATATGAGCATGTTTCAAAAAAATTCAACAAAATGCATGTATCAGTATAGAAAGTATTAGGGGGTTTCGATGAGAATGACCAAATTTTAATATGAAGTACCTGACTTTAACTAAAACATTTTCGATTTATGTTGTTTACTTTTTGTTAAAGCCTTACATGGCAATTAAAGCCAAGGAACGACTGGATAGTAAGTAGAATACCATATTTCAAATCCTTTCACTGAACTAATAAAAAATTCATGCTGTTTTATAATACAGCACGAGCTGATGCAGAATTACCAGGGATTGGAGGCAGGAAGCTATTCTTAGTACAAAGCAGCTGGGTTTATTGAGTAAAATTTGTCATTAGAACTGCAAGAAGATTTTGATCAAATTTATTATACCAGAAATATTTTTATTAATCTTTCAAGAGAAGAAGGAATTATAAAAGGTTACATTATAAGACTTTAGTTCCAATTTTAAGAAATGATTTGCCATGGGAATTAATTTCTCAATTGTTTATAAATAGGATTGCAATCTATTTGGATTAAAAAAAAAAAACTTAGCAACACAACAATTATGCCAATTCATGTAACATCAGTTTCATCTGCTGGGGGAAAATGTAAAATAAAATAAAATAAATGGTTGGTTAAAGTTGTCAACTGCCTTGTATCTTTACTGGTAAAGATAGCATCTTTTATTATTTGCATTGTATCTGTTTTGAAGGAGTCTTCAGTTGTGCCCAATAGGCTACCTATTTGTACTGCCCTTTATACAAGCTGTATTACTATAACTCTATAGTAAACATATTACTTCCTTTTTAAAACCTGTGGAGATATGTTTATCTAAAATTATAGTTGTCAAGACACACAATAAATATAAAGAATTACTGAAACACATCTGTTTAAAATGTAATAGTGCTATTGGAATTTTTTTGACACAATTTATTATTTATATGTTGTATCAAAATATATAAAGAGATAAGAATGAGAAAAAACACATAGCATATAAATTCATGATTTCAACATTTTAATAATCAACAGAAATTTATTGAGAATGCTTTTGCTTTACGAATTTGGAACATATAATTGTTTTAGGATAAATGAAATAATCTACATGAAAGTCCCTTGTGGCTATGCAGTATGGGAAGGTTATCACACTTAAAAAAATCAGTTAGATAAGCTTTTCTGTAGAAGTAGCAAGGACTGATTTTTTTCCTTTTGGTTGACCAGTTCTTTCATAAGATCTTAACCAAGACAGCTTAGAATGATGTTATAATTCTTTCCTCATATTGACAATTAAAGAATAAATATATTTTTCAACTCCTACAAGGAATTATCTATAGGAATAAAATAGTGTAATTAAATCCTATGTCTTTCCATAATGCAAACAAGTAAAGGAAGCATATGGAAAATAGTCTCTTTTCCACCCTTGGGTCAATGTGTACTGAACATTAATGTTTAATGGTTTCTTTTTTTACTTCGTTCAATTTTATCGCTCATGAACATGAGTGAGTAATTGCAGGAGGTAAAGCCAGGCAAGCTTTCCCATACACCTCTGCCAGTGCCCTGACCTGCAACACCCCTGGTATTTCATTCCTTGGCCTTTGCTAAGTGGAGCCTGCCAGTCATTTTAAATTGTGCCAAACTGCATAGTGGTTTGTGATGTGAAAAACATCCATTAAGTCCTAGTTTGAGTCTATACACCACTTCATATTACTTGCAAACACAGCCAAATTTCAACCCCAGCCTTGACAGTTACCTACTTAAATACACAAATGAACAAACAAAAATCACAAAATGATTTTTTTTTTTTACCAGAGAGAATGCAACTGCTCAATGAGTGGATTTGGACTTCCTTGCAACTTTTAGCCAAATATAAACTATAAAGATAAATAATATATACCATTGGATGAAAAGAATCAAGCAAGAGTGAGACTTTTCAGAATGATTGGTTTAAAACTCTGGAACTACAACCTAGCAAAGTATCCTTGGGAAAAGGGATAATAAGGATAACACTTAATGTATTTGTTTTAATCTTCCTCATGCAAGATTTAGAAGGCTAGCAAGGCACATTCAAACTAATTGAGGATAAGGAATTTGGGGGCTGATGACCCAGAATTGCTGACTTTTACACTGAACACTAATTTAAGAAAACAATATATTTTCTCCTAGTTTGCTTAACTATGCTGACTTAGTTTGTCTGAACTTGAGGAAGAGTTCCAGAGAAGGAGAAAACTAATTGTGACTTAATCAGCACACAAGGGTGATGATGATGGTCGTAGATATCCTACAGAGGCAAGATGACCCCTCACCTGAAATTCGGTTGAAATGTTAAGACTAGTGATACCACACACACAAGAAGTGATGAAAATGTTCATGGTTAAAATAACCAAGATGTCTGGGAAAAAGAGGGACACATCCAAAGCACGTCTGAAAACGACTTCACCGGGAGCAAACAGGGAGAGACCACAGCCATGAAGTTTTATGGGGGTTAGTGGGCCAAATGTAGGTGAGAGGCCTTGTGTGCTCACAGGCTAGGGCTTTTGTGTACTTTTAACTTCGTGTTGGCCCCAAAGAAGGGAGCATGTAGGCTTTCTTATTAGCTTGCCCTTATATGGGACAGAAGGGTAAGGAGGGAGTTGTGGGACTTGAAAGCTGTCAACAAGCCAGGCCCGGTGGCTCAGCCTGTAATCTCTCACTTGGGGAGGCTGAGGTGAGTGGATTGCCTGAGCCCGCGGGTTCGAGACCCGCATGGGCAAGCGAGACCTCATCTCTATAATAAATCAAAAAAAAAAAAAAATTAGCCAGGCGTGGTAGCGCGCGCCTGTAGTTCCAGCTACTTGGAAGGCTGAGGCAGAAGGATCGCCGGAGCCCAGCAGGTCAAGGCTGCGGTGGCCGGGAGCGGCCACTGCACTCCAGTCTGGGTGACAGAGTGAGACTCCAACTCAAAAAAAAAAAA